>PVLA01013350.1:0-37444 GCA_004027455.1 Hydrochoerus hydrochaeris
TGGGTGGATGGATGGGTGGGAGGATGGGTGGATGGCTGGATGGGTGTGTGGGTGAATAAGTGGATAGGTGGGTGAATCGGTGGGTGGGTGGATGCATGGGTAAGTGGGTGGGTGGGTGGATGGAATAAATCCCATCATGCCCACCTACACTGGAATTAGGGTTGGGCTACGTCCTTCCCCTGCCTTACAGACCAGGTTGCAGAGCAGCTAAGCGAGTTGCAGTATAATGCATTAGACCCCTGGGCTCTCCAGCCAGTGGGACGAGCAGGACCTTGTTGGGGGCTGCAGGGGGGAAGCTGGCTGCTTGTATTCTCCTGACCAAGTGTCTCAGCCTTTATCCAGGTGCGGGAAAAGAATCCTCCTGCCAGGCAGAGTGTTACACAAGCCCGGAGTGTGGCAGTCTGGGAGGCTGAGGCAGGAGGATGGCGGCTTCCAGCCCAACCCGGGCACCTTGGTGACTGGTGAGAGACTCCATCTCAAAGTCAAAAGAAAGAAAGGAAGGAAAGGGGGTGGGGAAGGAGCTCAGTGCCAGGCTGTGAGTTCACTTCCTAAGGCCGAGAGACAGAGGGAGAACCAGGGACATTTGTATCCAGGCCTGCTGTCCCAGGCCCCAGCAGGAGGAGGCTGAGGCAGGAAGGTTGCAAGGTCCAGCTCTGCGGGAGCAATTTAGCAACTTAAGGAAAGCCGGCCTCAGACTAAAAAATGAAAAGGGCCGGGGTGGGGCGGGGGTGGAGCTCAGCGGGGTTCAGCTCCGGGACGCGAGATAATGAGTCGCCCTGGCGCTGCCCGGGGCCCTGCGCTCAGCGTGGCGCGCGCTCTGCCCGCTGTGCCCGGGGCGCGCGGCTGGAGCGGGGCGCAGCGCGGAGCGCCCTGGTGGGCCGGGCGCGCGTCCAGCCCGGAGCTCGGCTCTCTCGCTCCGAGCTTCGCCTCAGGCCAGGAGGCTGAGCCCCGGAGCCGCGGCCCCCCTCGCCCCGGGCGCCCGTCCGCGTCCGCGCGCTGCTCCCCAATTAGCCAGGCCGGCGCGGGCGGGAGCGCAGGGACCCCCAGTCCGCACCCTGCGCCCCCCGCGCTCCCGCCTGCCCAGCCTGGCCCCTGGGGACCCCCCAGTCCCATCTCGTGCGCACGGGGCAGCTCGGGTCGGCCGGGGACACCTCATTAGTGGGGAGCAGGAAATGGTCCCCAGGACAGAGGCCTTCCAGTGCCTCCACCTCCAGGGTGCATGGCGGGGGAGTGACACTCAGGGGCCTGAGGCTTGGGGTGCGGCTTCCCAGGCTGCCCCGCAGGGAGTGACCAGGTGAGCCTCTGCTTCCGGGGGGTCCAGGGAGGTGGAGGATGGGGGAGGGGAGCCTCCCCTCCCCCCTCTCCCCTGCTCCTCCTCAGCCCTCTGCTCTCCGTTTTCGCGTGGCTGTCCGCTCCCAGCGCTACCCAGGGGCCTGTTTCCGGGTCAGGCCCCTCACCGCCAGCCGTCCTTGGACTTAGGGAGCTGGGAGGACTCCGGTCAGCTTGACGAAAAACTCGGGCGGGCCGGGTCCCTCCGAGAGGCACGTAGGGCCTTGTGTTCCAGGCCCGACCCCAGGGATGCAAGTCGACGCGGGAAGTTCCTTTCTCCGGGCTTAGGGATGCATTCTGGGCCTTGGGGACCGCGCCCGGCCCTGCGCACCCCCCGGTGACGTCCCGGCCAGTGTCCCCGAGGCTCATGCAGGAGCCGGGAGCTCTGAGGTGCAGCTGCCAGCCGGGTGTGTGGTGTCCAGCGGCTTCGGAGTCCCTCGGTGTGGGCCCTGGCTGGTGCCAGCTGTCTCGGTCCCTGTCACCTGCGCTTTTCAAATTTGGAGCGGACAAGCCCAGAGCACCGCTGGCCTCGGCTGCACCGGCTCCCTCCCAAAGCCGGCCCTGGAGGAGGGCGGAAGAGCAGGGGAAAAATCAAAATAAAAGCCCCCCTGGAGCCAGGGCAGGGACTGAACAATCCCGGGCGCCCCCGCCCCGGGCCGCCACGCCACACCCCAGTCTTCCCGGGAACGTTCATTAGGGCGGCCGCCAGAGCCTCGATTATTGCCCGTCATTGTTTATGCAGCCGAGGTCTGCGGGAGAGAGCGGCGGCTCCGTCCACGGCAAACAGCTTTGCTCCCTGAAAAAATAATGTTTTTCTTAAATAAAACATAAAGCAAAGGTCTCGTGATTAAAGCTGAAAGGGAAAGAGTTGTAATGGTCCGCGTCTGTGGCCTGAAAGCGGGCGAGCCAGGGAGGGAGCGGGGCCAGGCGGAGAGGAGAGGAGAGGAGAGGCCGGGGAGCCGGGGAGAGGGACACGAAGAGGGACACGGAGAGGGACACGGAGAGGGATACGGAGAGAGAGAGACGGAGAGGGAGAGGCAGCCGGACATGGAGGAGGAGGCTCAGAGGCTCCGGCCCGGGAAACCGGGCTGCAGAGCACAGCCAGGCCGGGGACCCGCACCGTGGCGCCGGGCAGGGAGGCCGGGTCTGGGCCCCCCGCGTGCACCGTCAGGGCCTCCGGGAGGGACGACAGACCCGCACAGCGAGCCGCCCGGCTGCTCCGACCGCCCAGGCGGGACCAGGAAATCCGCTCCCCCGCCCGCCCGCCGGGCCGGGATGACAATTCTTGAGACGATCGATAAACACCTTGCGTGAGGCGGCGGGGACGGAGACTTAGGCCAGGCCCTGCATTCAAACGGGGACCGGCCGGCCGGAGGGCAGGGGGGCCGCTGTGCTGGTGAGAGGTCTAGAAAACCCCAAACCCGGGTCGATGCGGGTAAATAATAAATGTGCCAGGAGGGGCGGCTCCGGGCTCGCTGGAAACCGTGGCCCCCACCCACACAGACAGAGGCCTGGGGTGGACGGGGAGGGGGGTCCCCCAAAACGTTTCCTAGGTGCCAGCCTGGGTGAGAAAGCAGTGGGGACTTAGGGGTGCGGGTGGAGATGGAGCTGACGCCCAATCCCCAGAATAAACCCGGGCCAGGGGCGGAGGCCGAGGCCCAGGCGAGGCTGAGGCAGGAGGGCTTCTGTCCGTCTGTCTGGCTCCCTGGCCGCCGCTCAGCCTGGGACGGCTGGGGGCGTGAAATGCGATGGAACGTTAATATATTTGGATAAGGGGGGGGGGACGGAAGCCCAGCGTTTGCAGGGGATTAAATGAATCACGTGTTAGGTATTTGAATATTCATGGGGTCCGCTCCCTGGGCTTTATAAATAGGAGACTGGAGAGAGAGTTGGTGCGCAGTCACCCCCGGTCACCAGGTCCGCGAGGCACGGAAGGGGCACCTGGGAAGGGACTCGGGTCCCACGGGTGCCAGCTGAGCTGTGACCAGCGGCTGGGTGGCGTCTGCATCTGATGCCCGCGTCGGACCCCGGCTGTAGCCATCGGTCCCGCCCATCTGTCCGTCCATTCGTCCATAGCGATCTCCGGAGACTTCCAGACCCAGGTCCCAGAGGTGCCAGCGGCCCAGGCGTCCCCTGGGGCTTTTGTGGTCTGCGGGGAAGGGGAGAAGAAAACCCACCGCCGGCCCACCGGCCTGCCACCCGTTGCCCGCTGGCGATGTCCACTCAGCCCGGCCCGCTGGACGCCCCCAGCCTGGGGTCAGCACTGCGGGCCCAGCCGGGCCGAGAGTGGGGTCACTGAGCTCTAACCTGGCCCATGGGTCCCCGGCCCTGTGGAGTGGGCATCGTGGGAAGGGGGGTGCCCTCCTGTTCCCCAAGTTCAGCCTCAGAAACCCAGGACCAAGCCGGGGCCTCTGGGAGGGACACAGGGTCCCTGGCCTGGGTGCAGGGAGGACAGACGGCCGGCCGGATGGAGGGACAGAAAGATGGACAGAGACCCCACCCACGCCGCGGACGGTCACTAGGGGCCGAGGCGCAGGGCCAGGGTTGGGGAGCCCCGTGGGCATGGGCGGGGGACTGGGGCTGTACTCCCCGTGAGCCCCTCCCGGTCCTCCATCCGGCTGCCCTCTGCCCGCTGTGCCCTCTCTCCGGTTCTCCTCTCCCTCTCCCTCCTTCTCACACTCTGTTCCTCTCCTTGGCTCCTTTTCCTCCGCGGGAGGCAAACCCCTACCCCCACCTTCTCCTGGATGCCCCCCCCAGACCCTGGGACCCTGGGACCCCGCTTCCCCTGCACTGGCCCAGGGGCGCCCGGGGGATCTGAGAGGCCCCACCGCAGCACCCCCCGCTGCTGCGCTGCCCGCCGGCCACGGCTCCGGCTCCAGGGCCTCTGTGACAGGGGAATCTGGGGGACCCGGCCAAGCAGGGGTGCAGGTCCCTCCGCTGCCCCCACCCTCCCGGAGGCGGCACTGGGGTGAAGGTGGGGTCCCTGAGCTGCTCACCCACGCCCAGGCGCTCCCGGGCCATCGGCACTGACCAGCGGGCTGCAGGCGGCTCCCTCCCTCTCTCCTTCCCTCTCTCTCTGACCCAGGGGTCGGGGTGCAGGGGTTCAGGGGACCCCGGGGTCCTCCGTCCCCTGCGGCACGGCTGTGAATTTGCTCATCTGCAAGAGCCCAGCTGGGTTCTGGGAAAGGTGACCTCGCTGCTCTGAGAGCCGGTAACTTTGGAAGAACAAGACCAAGTAAATAAATAGATAGATAAATAAAATAAAACAAGGGTGAACCGGTGAGACTGAGAAACTGAGGACGACCGTGGACATGGTCATCTCTGTTGCTTTTTTGGGGGGGGGGTCAGGGTTTCACTGTGTAGCCCAGGCTGGCCTCGAACTCACAGGGACCCTCCTGCCTCAGCCTGCCGAGCGCTGGGATAACAGATGTGCAACAGCACCGCGCCCAGCTTGAATTGACCTGGATTTTTTCCTAAGGTTCTTCGGTTTCCCTTCCTGTGCCCCAATTCCTGGGGGAACCCCCTGGTTCTGGGGTGCAGCAGGTGGGGTCTCTTTCAGGTTTGGGGACCCCTATGGAGGCAGGGCCAGCCTGTGGGATGCAGTGACCCGAGACCCCACAAACCTGGTCCGCACTGCACACTACAGAGACACGGCCCTGGGCCAAAAGAAAATTAGTCACCCCAAGCCTGTATCCCCACCCCGCCCCGCAAAATTCCTGTGGCCTGGAGCTGCCCTGCTCCTCTTGGGGTGTCTCTCCTTCCCAGCTCCCCTTTAGGCCTCTGGGGCCTGTCTGTCCCAGGTACCCCTGAAACCTCAGCACTCAGGGAGGCTGAGGCAGGAGGGCTGCAGGTTCAGCCCCCCGCCTCTCCAGGACCAGGTGGAGCACAGGGTGCCCCAGAGAAAGGGTCTGGGTGACATCACCCAAGCAGGGACCTCAGCCCCAGGCGGCCCAGGCCCCGCTGCCCATCCTGAGCCCTGACCTTTCCCCTCCAGCCTCTATTTCCCCCACCGACCATTGTGCAGAGGGCCTGCATGGTGCATGGGGTGCTTCTAATCCTGCCAGACAGGGCGCAGGAGGCCCCCAGGGCAGACTTGACCCTGGCGACCCGGTCGGCTGTCAGCTCTCCTCAGAGGACAAACTGCTTTAAGAAAATGCCAGATGGACTGGCAGGGCGTGGCCATGGCACCTGGGCAGGGATGTCCCGGAGGCTGAGGCAGGAGGGTCCCAAGTTTGGAGTCCCCCCGCCCCCCACCCCCCGCTACTTAGCAACTTGGTGAGACCCTGTCTCAAAATGAAAAATGGAGACAGGGCTGGGGGTGTGGCTCACAGCGCTGCAAAGCAAACAGACAGACAGACAGACGGACAGACAGAACTCTTGAAAAAAAACCCCAGCATTTCTCCTCCTCCCTGGAAAATAACTCATCAGCGTCCATTGGTCCAGAGAACGGGGATGTGGGAGGCATTATTATTATTATTTTTTAGCAAAAGAGGGGCGTCAAGTTTATTGACACATGGCATTCGGGAAAAGGGTGACAGTTTGGTGGCTTTTGGGGTCCTGGCGCCGTGGCCAAGGGGCCGGTGAGCAGCAGTCACTCTGCGCAAAATAGGCATTTTCCAAAATAAACCTCCGCGCACCCCGGCGACCGCAGAGCCTGGAGCAGAGCCCAGGCGACTACGGCGGTGGCGTCTGTCGCTCCGGGCCAGCGGTGACGAGTGCGCCAAGGACAGACGTTACCAACCGGTTCTCTGGGGACCATCGGCGGCGTCTCGGTTGCTGCGCTCCCGGCCGGGCTTCGGCCGCCTCTGCGTCCTGGGCCTCGGTGACAGCGCTGCCCGCCGTCCCCTCCGAGGTCCAGCGCCCCCGGGCACCCTCGGCGCTTTCCTCTGGATGTCGGGGTCCCCGTGGCTTGGGCCCTCGCCACCCCCCCCCGCGCCCTCGCCTTGCAGCGCGCGTCCAAGTTGGAGCAGCTTCGTCTGCGTGGCCCGCGCGCCCCCGGCTCGGGAGTCCGGTCCGCTGCGCCCCACACTGGAGGGCGCATGTGGACAGAGATGTGCTTGCCTCGGCCTCCCTGCTAGGGGAGGAGGCGAGGCGAGGCGGGGCGAGGCTTGGGGAAGGGGCCGCCAAGGCTGCTGTGGACTCCCGGCGGCCCGAAGCCCCGAGTGCGATGCAGAGTCCGCTTGGAGTTTGGCTGCCCGGCAGCGGCCGTGGGCAGACGCGCGGGTACCTGTTTGGGGCGCCTGCGTCCAGCAGTGCGCGCGCGCTCTTTCTCTTTCTCTCTCCTCCTTCCCCAGGGGGGGGCCGTGTCCTCTACCTCTCCACACCGAGGGCCGGAGACGCCAAACGGTGATGAAACGCAAAGCCAAGCCGAGTGCCGGACTTGGGGGGGTCGCGGGTGGGGCGCGCGGGGGCGAGACGGCGCCGTCCCCTCTCCCCGCGCGTGCGTCCCCGGCCCCGCCGCCGCCGCCGCCTCCTCCTCCGAGCCCCGGAGCAGCCGTAATTGCTCCAGACAGGGGCGCAGGGGGTTGGGCGAAGGTAGCCACGTATAAATAGTGAGATCGCAAATTGCGAGGCATAAATAACAGCGGGGAGGGACTCGCCACCCGCGCGCCAGCCGCAGCCAGCAGCAGCGCCGGCCCCGCGTCCTCCTCGGTGCGCGCGGGGAGCGGGGGGAGGAGGAGGAGGAGGAGGAGGAGGAGGAGGAGGAAGAGGAGGAGGAGCGCGCGGACCGCCGCCCCGGCCGGCCGGCAGCCAGGGCGCACGACCCCCGCAGCCCCGCGCGCTCCGGGGTGGCCATGGAGGAGCTCACCGCCTTCGTCTCCAAATCTTTCGACCAGAAGAGCAAGGAGAACGCGGGCGGCGGCGGCGGCGGCGGCGGCGGCGGGGGTGGCGGGGGCAAGAAGGATTCCATCACCTACAGGGAAGTTTTGGAGAGCGGACTCGCACGCTCCAGGGAGCTGGGCACCGCGGACGCCGGCCTCCAGGACGTGACGGACGGCGGCGGGGGAGGCCACTGTCCCGTGCATTTGTTCAAAGACCACGGAGAGCTTGAGAAGGAGAAGCTGAAGGAATTCGGCGCCGGCAGGGGCGCGGTGGAAGGTGAGGTGGCTGTGCCGGGCGTGCGCGCGCGCCGCTTCCAGCCGAGTCTCCTGCGGCCCAGAGAAACGGGGGGGCCGCGGCGCTGCTGCCTGCGGGACCGGGGTCCTCGCTGGCCCTCGCGCGCGCAGGGAAGAGCAGGCAGTGGGGTCCCCCGGCCTCGCCTGGCCTCGCCTGGCCTCTCCTGGCCTCGCCTGGCCTCGCCTGGCATTCCACCCCCAACTCCTGCAGCAGCAGCAGGCAAGAGGCTACATGTGGCCCGGAGAGGCCTGGGCCCACGGTCGCCAGGGTTTCCCTTGAGGAAAAGCAGCTGAGCAGGAGGAGGAGGAAGAGGAGGAGGAGGAGGAGGAACAGGCAGCCGGGCGCCTCAGCCAGGGCGCAGACATCCAGGGACCCCAGAACGGGCGGGGAGCCCTGGGCCCAGGCGCTGCCCCGGTTCCAGCAGCGCGAACTTTCCCAGGCTGGGCTGGGTCCCCAGGACTTGTCTGAAAGGCTGGGAGCCCAGGGGACCGATGCAGCCGGGTCTGTCTGTCTGGCCCACAGAGAAAAGCTTCACTTATCTAACCGGGGACAGCGGGGTGGGGGTGCTTCTAGCTCGCCTAAGCCAGGAACGGGCTGGACTGGGGGCGCCCCAGCTGGCCAGAGAGGATGGGTCCCCTTCCCGGAAAGGAAAACTTTCCCCTGGAACCTGCAGACTCGAGGTTGGGTTTGCAAATTAAAACCACTTGTGTGCGGCGGGTGGCCGGGGTCTGGCCGGGGAGCATGTCCCCCTCCCCCCTCCTCTTCGACCTCCTCTGCTCACATTTTGGTGACGGGCTTGGGGAGCCCCTTCCACACGCAGGGGCTCACAGGCCGGGGTCTCAGCGGCAGTGACTCCCAGGCACCAGTCGTTGGACGTCTGGGGGTGCCGCTTATGGGTAGGATTTTTATGGCAAAGACAAGACGCACCCCTTCCTGCCCTCTTCAGGATGGGGTTGTCGGTGTGAGGTCCCCGGTGCTGGGTTCCTGGTTGCAGCAGGAACCCCAGTTTTGGTCTGGGGCTTCCTCTGCGGCCTGCTGCTGGGGTGTCAGGGTGCGGGTTTGGGGGCTGCAGGATGTTACCTCCGCTGTATGGGGCTTCCTGAGGCTTTGACCTCCTTGGGCCAGAGCCGCTGGGAGCCCAGGAAGGGCCCCTGGGTGCTGAGTGCCAGGCCTGGGCCCTGGCTCCGGGCTCTGGGCTCCAGGCTCCATCCCTGAGGGCGGGCGCCCCAGGCCAGCTCCGCACTCGGTTCCTGGACTCGCACAAAAGAGTTTTTGCTCTGGGCCTGGGCACCCCCGTCCCCACCCATCCAAACCCTGAGGCCCTGAGCGTCTCCTGCCCCGTGGCTTCTGGCACCCGGGACAGCCCCGAGGCGCCACCCGGAGGAGCAGAGGGCGCCCAGCTCAGCAGGGCAGATGGAGACCTGCAGGCGGGGAGGCCTGAGCTTTTGGGGCCGCGGCTGTGATCCATCCTCCGGCTGCCAGGGCTGTGACTCCGTGGGAAGACGCCAGGCAGGCCCGGTGCCGGGCAGGTGGGGACCCGGGGTCCGCGTGGCTGGGAGAGGGGAAGAGCCGGGGCACTCAAGTGGAGGACAAGCGTGGGCAGGCGGCGGGCGAGGGGCCGGCAGGGGCGGCCTCCTGTCAGGCCGCGAAGGGAAGGCTGGCCAGGGCGGCCTAGCTCTCCTGGGCCGGTCAGGAGGGGACACTTTGAGAAAGACAGGGACAGGGTGACAGGAGCCTGGCGAGGGGCTGAAGACCAGGGTTTCCTGTTTGTGGGGCTAGCGGGGACCTTGGAGGCCGCCGTTCTGCCACCGGCCCGCGGCTCTGGAGCGCTGGGTGAGGTAGCCCTCCCGACATCCTCCCCAAGCAGCCCCGTAGCTGGGCCGGGGTCCTCCAATTAGAGCAGGGGGTGCCCCCCCCAGGCTGGGACAGCCAGGGCGCCTGGGACACCCCGGGAGCCTTTTCCGAAGCCCCCAGCTGGGCCTGGAAGTGTTTACAGGGCGGTAGGACCGGAACCCTCCAGCCCGCTGCTTTCTGCTTTGCTCCCAGCCCAGGCTGCTCGGCGCCTCCCCTGCTGCGCCCCTGAAACCCGGGCCCCGTGGGGTGCGGCCGGTGCAGGAGCCAGACAGCTCTGGGGTCTGGGTTCCCTGCTCAGCTGTCCGCTGGGGATCGGGATCAGGCCAGCTTTGGGGTCACAGAGAGAGAGGGGGAGAGAGGGAGCGTGAGGGAGACGGGGGGCACTGGCAGGGCCTGGGAAGGACGGACGGACGGACGGACGGACAGACAGACAGAACCGGCAGCCAGTGGCCGGCCGGGAGGCGCAGTCTCCGGACGGGCGAGGGGACCGCGGTCCACAGCCCCTGGCGATCCTCTGAGGTTCCTTTGCCTTAAGAGTAACATTTAGCACCGCTGCTGCCCAAAAACGAGAAAAAAGCAGCTGGGGCCGAGTCAACAGAGCGAAGTGGGTAATGGAGGAAGCGGCTGAGACGGGCCAAGAAACACGGGGAGGCCGCCTGCGCCTCCCTCTCCGCGGCCGCGGGTGCGGGTGCGGGGTGAGGGGTGCGGGGAGTGGGGTGCAGGCGGGGTGCGAGGTGCAGGGTGAGGAATTGGGGTGCAGGCTGCGGGCTGCAGGGTGAGGGATGTGGGGTGCGGGTGCCGGGCGCGGGGTGCCGGCTGCAGGGTACGCAATGTGGGGTGCAGGTCCCCCTGGAGCGCGCGTCCCGGGGACCGAGGGCGTGGGGGCGCGGGCCGGGATCCCCGCCTGGGCCCGGCCGGGCCCTGCGCTCAGCTCTGCGCCGCTGCCGCGCCCCGGCCCGCAGGGCTCTACGACTGCAAGGACAAGCGCGAGGAGGTGAAGTCGGAAGACGAGGACGGACAGACCAAACTGAAGCAGCGCCGCAGCCGCACCAACTTCACCCTGGAGCAGCTGAACGAGTTGGAGCGGCTGTTCGACGAGACGCACTACCCGGACGCCTTCATGCGCGAGGAGCTGAGCCAGCGCCTGGGGCTGTCGGAGGCGCGCGTGCAGGTGAGCGGCCGCGGCCGGCGCCAGCGCCCCGGACCCCGGGCCCGTCCGGCCGTCAGTCCAGCCGCCCGTCCAGCCGTCCGCCCCCGGGGCCTGGAGCTCAGCCGGGTCTCAGCGCGCGCGCCGGGCCGTCAGGTCCTCCGTGGGCTCGGTGTCCCTGCGCGGTGACACCCGCGCCTCTCCACGCTCCCCACTCCCTGCTGGGGCGCAGAGGCAGGCGGAGCGGGCTGCTGAGGGGCGCTCTGCGCGCGCGCGCGCGCACACACACGTGCGCATGCACACGCGGGGGGCCTCTCGATGTGAGCCAGGCCACCCCCGCCCGGGGCCGGATTAGCGCGGGGTCGCGGGCGCTGTCTCTCCGGCGGGTCCCCCGGGAGCGCGCGGATTCGTGAGGCTCCATCTGGCGCCCGGAGAGGCGGGGCGGGGTGGAGGGGGGAGCGCGGGCCGAGGCGCGGAGCCGGGCCCGGGCTAAGCCCTTTCTGGTTTGCAAACATTTGGTTAAATTCATCCATGTGTTTGCTGGGTGCGCGCGCACCAACGCGCGTGTGCGAGTGAGTGGGAATGCGCGCTCGTTGGAGGTGCGAGGTGACTGCACACGCGCTGGCGTGGGAGGCCCGGGCCCTGGGTGGGGGACCCTGGAGGCTCTTCTGCCTGACTCAGGGGTGAGCCTCGCAGAGGAGCTAAGGAGACGCGGGACGGGGGAACCCGGAACTCTGGGGAGCGCAGCTGGGGAAACGGAAAGCGTGGCTCACCGGGTGCCTGTTCCCAAAGCGAACAGCAAAGGCTTTGCCGGCCCGGGAGGCTCAGCGGTCACCAAAGTCAGGCCGGGCTCTGCCTGGGCTGCACTGACAAAGAGAAAGCGTTTCATAAGCTCTTTAGTGTCATAAATCCGACTGTGTGCGTGAGTGTGCGCGCGCGTGAGTCCCTTCCTGTGACTTCTGTCCGCCCTCGGTGCGCAGTGAGAATTTGGTTCCCAAGATGAACTAAAGCCCCGCAAGGCCGGGGCATCCTGGGTTCAGCTGGGGGCTGACAGGCACCCCCCGGGGTCCCCGCAGGTCCCCCCAACAAGGAGAAGCAGAGGGGGCCACCATGGAGACGCCCTTCCCTGGCCGGCCACCCCGACACCCCTCCTGGTGCAGAGGTGGAGGGAGCCCTCGCCCTAGAAATTAATCAAAAGATTAAACTTTCGCTTTAGGAGACGTCAAGTTTTATGCCATCTCCGACTGTCCGCCTGCCGGGGTCCCCGCAATAACCTCCCCGGCCTTGATGTACTGCTCTGATAAAAATAAATGGCTTGTAATTTAATTCCTCACTATTTCTTTCCAGAAGTCTATTAGGGCACAGTACCTCGGCGGGCCGGCCAGGTGTCGAGTTCCAGGCGCCGGTGCCGCCGGGTTCTGGGGTGCCCGGGAAGGAAGCCGAGAAAGGGGTTGTGGGGAGCTGCAGAGTGAGCGAGCCCCGGGATGCTGGCCGGGCTCGGGGCTGGGGCGTTGTGTGCGTCTCTGTGTGCAGCAGAATGAAGATGGATGGATTTGGGGGTGCGGATTAAAAATTAATGAGTGTAAATAATCATAAAAACAACCGGGGGAGGAAGGGCACCTTCCAGAGCGGCAGAAAAGTGCTCATAAAAATCAATTAGCTAAACCAGGCCGGGCTGAGGGGGCCCCGGAGAGACCGAGCAAAGTGCACTCGCGGGGGGAGAAAAGACGCCGGAGACACAGACGTGTGTGTGTGTGTGTGTGTGTGTGTGTGTATAAAAAATATTTTAAATTTATTTTTCGCCCCGTCCGTCTCTGAGTGGCTGCACCGTTTTCTTCCCCGGGAAAAGCCTGTCTCGCGTCGTTAAAAGATAGAGTTTCAATTTAGTGTGGAAATTCGGTGTAAATAAATTGAGCGTCCTACGGAACCTGGTCCTTATTAACCTTTTATTTTTGTGTTGTAGTGGAAACTTATATTACCCAGCTGTCAGGTTCTAATGGGAAGTTATGAGAGCCGGTGAGGGGCGGGTGGTAATTTAATTACAACAAATATCTTCGGGTTTATGGCGCAGGGCTAAATTAAATGTCATTATTCACTGTCTGTAATGGAAATCAAAGGGAAATCCGATTACATCCCTCACGAAGGGAAACCCAGGAGTCACCGGGTAATGAAGCCGGCGATGTCCTCGGAGCTGCTGGCCGCGGCCTCGCTTAGCATATTCGGGCCTAATTGGAAATGATCGCCAATCGCCCCAAGACTGATTTATTAGCGCCCGACGCAGCGCCCTATCCGTCACTTTTATTCCTCCTAATTTTACTGCGCCCACCTCCTCTCCAAAAACCCAGCACCACACAGCCGGCTGCTTCCGTGCAGGACGGGCCAGCAACGCTTTCCGTCTGACCTGTGGATTTAAGTTGGGGGTTTGCAAAAATTTAAATGAGAAAAACTTCCCCAAAAGAAGGAGGAGGAGGAGGAGGAGCAGGAGCAGGAGGAGGAGGAGGAGGAGGAGGAGGAGGGCAGGGACCGGGCCTGGCTTGGCGTGGGGACCCCTGTTCCCACCCAGGCACACATGGGGCCCTTGGGTGCCGGCTGCCTCGGCAGGGCCGGGAGCTGTGATCCGTGGGTTCTCGCTGCGGCCCGGAGCAGGAGGCCTTGGGGTGCACTTTGCAGGCAAAGAGGCCCAATTTCTTCTTCATCTTCACGCAGGCCAGGCCGGGAACTTCCCCTTTGGTTTGCTTTGCCCTGCCTGGGGCTTTGGGGAGCTGGGGTTGCCCTGGGCTGCAGGTGCTGGCCTGGCAGGGGCTGTGGGTGCTGATCACTCCGCGTGGGCAGTCAGTGCTTCCGACCGTGTGGACAGAGAAAAGGGGACCCGGAGGCCAGTGGGGAGGACCCCTGGGCCGTCCCAGGGGAGCAGACTGGCGTGGGGCGCGCAGGGCCGTACTGCTGCCCTGGGCTCTCCAAGCATCGGAGGGCTGTAAAGGCTGCAGAGGGCGCAGGCCTGAGCCTGAGGCGCCCTGGGCACGGCCAGGACTCCGGGAGAACTAACCGGGCACCTGCGCCTCTGCCTGTTCCCTCTCCAGGGAGCCGCAGCGAGGGCGCCGGGGCGCGCGAGTCCCTGGCGGGGCGGAGGGGGTCCCGGGCTCGGCGGGGGCGCGGGAACGTGTCGCAGGGGCGCCTGTGCACCCCGCAGTGTGGGCCGGGGGAGGGGAGGGCGTGCGCCCCCCAGGACACCGCGGAACACGCTTTCCATAGCATGGAACTGGTGCTGTGGGAGGCGCGCACGCGCGCAGGTTCACGGAGCAGCTGGAGGGGCCCCGGCTGCGGGAGGCTGCGAGGTCCCAGCCAGGCGGGAGGCGGCGGGTTCGTGTGTGTGTGTGTGTGTGTGTGTGTGCAGGGGGGGGCTGGGGGGGGTCCCCGGGTGGGTGCACTTGCTGCCCTCTGCTCCCTGCTTCCGGGCTGAGCGCTGCCTGTCCCGGTCTTCAGGTTTGGTTCCAGAACCGAAGGGCCAAGTGTCGCAAGCAGGAGAACCAGATGCACAAAGGTGCGTGGGCGCGTGTGCACGCGAGCGCGCGGGGGGAGGCGCAGGGGCGTGGGGCCGGGCCCGGGGCTGCGCTCGGGCCACGCTGACTGCGGTCCCCTCGGTCTCTCTCCGCAGGTGTCATCCTGGGCACCGCCAGCCACCTGGACGCCTGCAGGGTGGCTCCCTACGTGAACATGGGCGCGCTGCGCATGCCCTTCCAACAGGTAGCGGGCGCGCGCGCGCGGGTGGGGGGTCTCTCCAGCGGGACCCCGGCTCCCCCCTCTCCCCTCCCCGCCCGCACCCCCGTCTTTTTTTTCCTCTGCCCTCTCAGTCAGACCTCTACCCTGGCTCCCAGAAGAAAGCTCGCTGCTTTTACAAGTGGCCATTTATAGGCGCGTTGGCACGTATTAAAACCAGGCCATAAAACTCCAAGGCACCTTGGAGAAGGTAGAAATCCAAAGCCAAATGCGCTTTTACGGAATTGAGAGAGAGAGGGAAAAAAAAAATCCCACCTACCCAGCGCCACCCACCCAGCCAGGGCTGGCAGCCTGGAAGGGAGGGAGGGGGCGCCCCAGCTGGGGGTTCGGGGCCCCTGCTATCCGCGCTCGAGCCGGGGGCGCCTGCAGGGCTTCCCCCGACCGTGCCTGGCGGGGCTGCAGCGCAGAGTATGGGGTCCTAAGCCCGGCCAGCTGGGGAGGGCTGGGGCCTCCTGCTGTGGGTGTAGGCGGCTTCTCTACCGTTTCCCAGAGGCTGGAAGACTCGGGGGACCCCAGAGTCCCTTGGGCTACACCCTGCTGTGGACCCCAGTCGGGTAGAGCCTCTGGGCACGAGTGCCCTGCCCATGGGCATGAGGTGGGCATGAGGGCAGGTGCAGAGGGCGCAGGAAAGTCCCGGGTCCTTCCTAGCCCAGGCCTCTCCCCGGGGACGGTGTGGGCAGCTTCAGGCCTGGCCCGGCCAGCGCCATCCCCGGGGGACCCTTCCCCAGCTTGTCCTGACCCGGACGCCTCTGAGACCCCCGTGTAGCCCGTGTGGGCAGCGCCTGTCGGCTGCCACGTGTCCTTGGAGAGCACTTGGGGAGGCCCCGGGGTCTCCATAGGTGCCCAGGGTTGCCAGTGAGGACTTCCTGGCTTTGGGGGTACTGCGTAGAGCCGGGGTGTAAGTGGATCCACCGGGGTTGTGAGCGGAAGGGAGGGTGGTCGGGGTCAGGGCTGCGCTGGGTTGGGGTCACTGAGGTTGGGTCCGTGTCGTGTTGGGGTCGGGGTGGGGTCCCATAGGGCCCGGGTTAAGGGTGGGGTCGGGTTTGTGTGGAATCGGGCAGGTTGCACTCGGGGGTTCGGGTCAGGATGTGGTTCAGGGCTAGGGCTAGGGGTCTCGAGGTCCCGGGAAGAGGAGGCGCCCTCGGGTGCCCTCCCCCCGGCGCCCCTCTCCACGCCGCTCTGTCCGCGCAGGTCCAGGCGCAGCTGCAGCTGGAAGGCGTGGCGCATGCGCACCCGCACCTGCACCCGCACCTGGCGGCACACGCGCCCTACCTGATGTTCCCGCCGCCGCCCTTCGGCCTCCCCATCGCGTCCCTGGCCGAGTCCGCCTCCGCCGCCGCCGTGGTGGCCGCGGCCGCCAAAAGCAACAGCAAAAACTCCAGCATCGCCGACCTGCGGCTCAAGGCGCGCAAACACGCCGAGGCCCTGGGGCTCTGACCTGCCGTCCAGCTGCGCTGTATCCCGCACCGCCGTCCAGCGAACCCCAAAGCCCCAAGTGAGACGACCCGGGCAGGGTCCCCCTCCACCCTGGACTGCGCATGCACCACGCAGCCGGACCCTTGCAGAGACCCTGGGGAGGCGAGCGCGCGCGGGAACCCGGCCTTTGCGCGCGCCCCAGAGCTCAGGTGCGCCCTGGGCGCACGCAGCATCCTGGGACCCGGTGCCCAGAGGACCCCGTGCGCGCCGTGCCCCGCTCTGCTGCTGACAGAGGGTCCCCAAGCCTGTGCATGCGGCTGATCACAC
Organism: Hydrochoerus hydrochaeris; assembly: GCA_004027455.1. NCBI lineage: Eukaryota > Metazoa > Chordata > Mammalia > Rodentia > Hydrochaeridae > Hydrochoerus > Hydrochoerus hydrochaeris. The sequence goes on from PVLA01013350.1 coordinate 15,968, forward strand.
ACCTTTGGAAGATCCTAGAGGCTAGGAACGGACACAGACACGCACCCTGGGGCTGGTCTCCACGGAGGAAGAGCGCTTTTCTATGGTTGGAACTTGAACACTGAAGAAGCGGTGTCAATGTGAATGCGGACACGCACCCCCTCCCACCCCCAGGAGGCAGGGGCCGTTTTCCCCTTCCTCTGCCACCCCCCAAACCCCAAATGCAGCAATAAGCCAGTGCCCGAGGCTCCCCAGCACCTTGGAGTGGGAGGGTTGGGAAAATGACCCCAGCACCCCAAATGCTAGGGGCACCTGCATCCCCACGCGAGTGCCGGGCGCGCCCGCCAGGACGGATGGGAACTCCTGGTGCCCAGGAAGAGGCACCCAGCTAACTTTGGCACCCTGCCTTTCATCCCCCAACCCTCACCCGCACGCACCCGGAATGGACATGGATTTGCTTTCTGTCTTTTATTGCCTGGAGGCGCAGGGTGGGGCGTGGGCCTGACGGCCCGAGCCGGGTAGGGTGGGACTTTTTGTGACACGCAGCAGCAAAGTGCAATACTGTACATAGTGGAGATGTGAGGAGCCGGGGCTGGAAGGGCATCGCCACCTGTCCTGCATGTTGTGCCGGCCTGGCCGCGCGGGGGTGGTCGGTGGGTGGGGTGGGGGTGGGGGGTCCTTGCCAAAACGGAGGGGGCCGTGCGGGCTGCCTGGGCCCGGTGGAGCATGATGCCAGAGCGGCCCCTGGTGCGGGAGACCGGTGGTCCTTGGCAGCCACCCACAGGGTCCCCCAGGGCGCAGGGCAGGGCCTGCCCACCGAGAACCGGAGTTGAGCTGTGGGCCTGGGTCGCCCAGCCCTGGCCAGGCAGCGCGGGTCTGAGCCGGGTGGGTGGGCCAGCCATGGCGGCTAAGGTTTCCAAAATAATTAAAGACAGGTTTGGATGTCCCCAGCGTCGGCCTTGGCTTCATCTTCTTCCCGCTGGACGCCAGTTCCTCTTTCTCCAAGAAGATAGACGGTGTGGCCGTGCCCGCTATGTGCGGGTGGACTCTGCCACCTCCCCGCCCGGGGCCAGCATGGACGCTGCTTGCACCTGGCTGGTTGGCGGCTTCTGAGGCCCCCCACCTGAGGGTCCCGCTGCCCTCACACCCGGTGGCCACGTCCCCAACCCTTTCTACGTCGTCTTCAGGATTATTTGTGCTTTATTTTTAAATTTTGGCACTGGCCCTTGCTAAATTGCCCGGGTTGGGTTGGAGTTTAGGAACATCCTCCTGCCTCAGCCTCCCGGAGTGCCAGGCTGGCAGGCCTGGACCAGCAGGCCCGTCTCCTTTCCCCTCCGATGGCTTGGAGGTTTCGATTCTGCTTCAGGGCCATGGAGAGGGGAGAGCAGAGGGAGGCCGAACGTCCTTAAATCGCCGGGCGCCCTGTCCCCGCAGCCTGAGTGTACTGGACTCCTTGTCATTTGGCTTTTAATTTTTTTAATTACTTGGGGGGAGAAAGCCAGGTTGCCCGTGCCCTGTTCTGGTTTCATTTGGGTGCAGCATAGCTGTGAATAAAGCCCAGCAGCGTCCAGCAGCCGTGGGAGCCTCTGTCTGTCCGTCCACACCAGCGGGGCTGTGAGGACTGCTGGGTAGACAGTCCGGGCCAGACACTCGGTCTCCGTCTTCTCCCCGAGAGGGGAAACCAGACCTGGAGCCTTCTCGGCCCAGAAGCCTGGCTCTGTCCCCTGCTCTGGCTGCCGTGGTCACGGAGGCCAGGCCACCAGGCAGGGCCGCTCTTTGCGGGGGTGCGGGGACCCCTCCCTCATTTCTTCTGTGTTTGATTTTTAATTTTTGGTTTTGCAGCAGGGAACCTTGGCCGTGTCCACTGGGTGGCCCGGGCTGGGGATCTCGGGGCTCCTGGGCAGCGCCCGGCTGCCCCAGTTCCGGCTGGCTGGACCCGGCTCTGGGCACACGCAGCCCCTGCAGAACCAGGCTACATGGCCGTGGCCCGGCCTCCTGAGCAGCGGGCAGCGGGCAGCAGGCAGGGTGGACGCAGAGTGAGAGGGACGCCCTGAGAGCAGTGTGGTCTGCAGGAAGCTGGGCGGGCAGGGGCCAGTCAGCCAGGCAGGCTGCCCGGGCTGGGCACGGCGGTCCCGCGCTCTGCAGAGCCCCCGAAAGCGTGGCCGTGGCCGCTGGCCCCGTGGTCACCGCGGGGCCGGGGACGGCGTGTGGCCTCGTTAGCGTGATCGCCGTTAGGGCGCAGGGTGGCTTTCAAAGGGCTGTGCTTTCCACGGGTCTGGCAGGCCCCAGGGCAGAGCAGGGCAAGTGTTCCGAGGATCGGGTCTCGGTCTCAGAACCGGGGCCTCACTTAGCAAGACAGAGGGGAGAGAGAAAGAAAAAGAAGGGAAAACAAGAGAAATAAAGGGAGGAAACGAATGAAGCACCTCGCCGCGCGCGTGGCTGGTTTCCGGGCCCCGAGGTCTGGGGATGCAGCTGTAAACGGTTTATGGGGAGCTGATATTTACCGCGAAGCCAGTCAAGGAATGCAGCCGTTTCGGGGCTGCGAGGACATTGCATATTAAGGGGAAAAGGGGGAGCGAAAGCCTCCGGGGCCAGCCCCGCCGTGCCCGCCCGGAGTGTTCCTTATGTTTCAGTTTTGGGTTTTGGTGCCACGCTCGTGAGGTCGAGCGGCAGTTCGGCACCGTGTGGGGTTTGCTGTTCTATTTCTCCAGCTTGTTGCTCCCTTTTTTCCTTCTCCTTCTCCCCCTCGCCCCCCTCTCTCTTCTCCCCCGATTTATGAGCAGCTACAGTGATTTACGGCCCGGCCCGGGCTTTCTGCACAGGCATTTTCAGGGATTGCAAAAACGTAAGGCAAGAACACCGCTTTCCTCCAAACCCGCGGTCTTGGCAAAAAAAAAAAAAAATACAAAAAACAAAAACCGTTCTGCCCTCTGCCGAGGCGGGAAGGGGGAAAGCGTTTGCAAAAGTCCCCCCCACCGGTTGTTGTTTCGTCTCCTTGGGGTTCATTTTCCTGCCGGCCCTGCGCGCACCCGGCCGCCCCTGGCCGCCTGGCAGTCCGGAGACGGTGCCGCGTGAACATACATCCTGTAAAACGAGACATAAATAAACTGACAAATATTTGTATTCCAGTGCTTAAAACGAAAACAGAAGAAAACAAAAAAAAAACCTATGCTCACCTTTCTTGCCTGTGTTTTGGGGGCCACTTTGGCTCTTTTTGAGATTGAGTCTCACTATTGGAACCCCAGGCTGGCTCGGAACTCACAAGAGATCCTCCTGCCTCAGCCTCCCCGAGTGCTGGGGTGACAGGCGTGCGCCATCACAGCCTGGCTTGAGAAGAATTGACTTTTAAACGTGTTTGTCTTCCCCCCTGTTGGCCCGACCGCTTCTTATCCCTCCGCTGCAGGAGGAGGCCTGCAGTGGGCCGCGGGGTGGGTAATTAATACAACAGGGTGGGACGGAGACAGTGGGGGCAGAAGTCTCCAGAGAGAGGCCCCCATGTCCCCCGTGGCCAGGCACCCAGGGGTCCTCGGTGAGACTCAGGTCGGCACGGTTCCTGCTGGGCCCCGGAGCCGCTGCCCACGCTGCCCAGGGTGGCGGAGCCCCGGGTCCAGCTTCCGGGCCGCGCCCGGCTGTTGCTGTGGGTTTTCTTCCCGCAGACCCCGGGTCAGCCAGGGGTTCCGTTTTCTGGGTCGTGGTCTCCAGGCTTTTTGGGGCGGCCAGGTGGCTTCCGCATGGGCCCCAGTTAAAGACAAAAGCAGATGCGCGGCCCTGCCGTGTGGTTTCCCGGTTCCCGGTCTCCGGGAGGCCGCAGGTCGCGGCTGACGTTTGCCTTCGGTAACGGAAAGCCCAGGATTTAGAGAAAAATGCAGGGGCGGAGGGCCAGCCGGCAGCCAGGGGCACGGGCAGGAAGGAGATTTGCCAAAGCACCACTGATGGCATGGGCGACAGAGAAGGAGAGGACAGGAGGGCACAGGACGGGACAGAGGCCGATTCAGGCCACGTCGCCGGCCACCAGCACAATCCCCGCCCAGTGGCTGCGCCGCCATTACGCGCCACGATTTCCTTCCTCTCCTTGTCCTCCTTCCTCGGTTTCCCCTTTGCAGCTGTGGATACGGCGCGGAGCGGGCTGGCCGGGTCCCACGGGCCGCCCTGAGCCAGCCGCGGTGGGCGCTGGTGATGTTTTTTTTCTTCTTTTTTGGAAGCGGCTCTGAGGAGGCAGATTTTCTCTGTGTCTCTGACTTTTCACCGCGGGCCAAGTGCTGAGTGTCTCTCCGGCTTCCCACGCGGCCTCTCTGGGCCGCCATCCTGTCTGGGGTAAAACCTGCAGCTGTTTTTTTTCTTTTTTGTGCAGAATGAAGCAGAAACCATTCGGGTTGTTGAGGGCATGTCACACACACCCCGCGTGTATGGACGGATGCAGCCTGAGCTCCCCGCCCGCGCTGACCCTGCAGGAAGCTGCCCGGCTCCTGCGTCCTGGGCTGTGGTCTGCGAGGGTCCCGGGCACCTGCACCACCCCGGATCCTGGGGACACACCGCAGTCCCCTGGCACCCCGGGTGCACGCAGGCTTTGCTGGGTGGGGGATTTTCCCGGCTGCAAAACGAGCCAAAGCGTCACCGGGAAAGTTTAATATGGGGTGTGCACAGCAGGGCAGGAGCAGCCCTTCAACGTGGAGGGTCGGGCTTAGCTTCAAATGCTTTAATTAAACAAAAGCCACACCACACCCCGTGGGTGCCACGGGCCACGGAGAGGGTTCTAGGGGACCCAGCAGCAGGGAGCGGCTGCGGGAAGCAGCCCTGGGTAGTCGGTCGGCTCTTGAAAGTTTTCTCTTTTCCTGCTGCTGCTTACCCTGGAATCTGAGAAACAAATCTACCACAGCTGCCAACTGGAAGAGCACAGGGTTTGAAATTATTGCTGACAGGCTGGGTGTGGAGGTGCCTGCCTGTGATCTCAGGATGGGGGAGGCTGAGGCAGGAGGGGATGGTGAGTTCCAGGCCAGCCTGGGCAAGGAATCTAGTGACTCAGTGAGACTGTCTCAAAATAGGGCTGGGGATGCAGGGCAGGTTAGAGGAGGAGGAGAAGCCGACAGGGCTCACGGGTGCAGAGGGTGCAGTCCATGGTCGGCTGCTCCAAGGCAGAAGCATCATGGTGGACGGGTGTGGGGGAGGAGAGATGCTCACATCACGGGGCCGGGAAGCAGAGAGAGAAGGGAGGAGCCGGGGACAAGGACACAGGCTTAAAGAGGGGAAGTTCAATGTAGCTCACGGGTGCAGAGGGTGCAGTCCATGGTCGGCTGCTCCAAGGCAGGAGCGTCAAGGTGGACTGGTGTGGGGGAGGAAAGATGCTCACATCACAGTGGCTGGGAAGCAGAGAGAGAAGGGAGGAGCTGGGGACAAGTACTCACCCTTCCCTGTCCCCTAATCATCGCCCCGAGAGTAGGGCACAACCCAGGAGTCCTGGCCGTGGGAGCCCGGTTGGAGACCTGTCTCCTGTCCTGGATAACCCTTCCTCCCCTCCCCGAGTGTGGCTGACACAGGCAGAATTCAGGAGCTAGAGAAGGAAATTGGAGCAGACGCGGCCTCCTCAGGGCCTTGTTACCGGCTGGCCCGGTGGCCTGTGGGTGGCGGGCGGGTGGGCAGGCTGCCGTCCGTGCAGGAAGCAGGTATTTGTGTGACTTATGCGTGGCACGCAGTGCGAACCCCAGGCACGAATTTCCAGCACCCTCACACCCCAGCCGTCAAAGGAGGAGCTGCAGGACAAATTTAGGGTTCAGCACTCGGAGAGGGTGCAGTGACGCACCCCTGTCTTCCCAGCACTCGGGAGGCTGAGGCAGGAGGATCGCCGCGAGTTCAGGGCCATCTTGGGCTGCAGAGTGAGACCCTGTCTCAAAAAACAAATAAACAAAAAAGAAACACAAAGTCCACTGCATGAAGACCTGCTGGCTCCAGGTTAGAGGGAGAAGCCGGGCTGGACTGGGGGTGAGTGGCAGGCGCTGGGCGTCCCCGGGTTCTGATCAACTAAAGAAAAACTGCCAGTTTCTAGCAGGCCCGGTCACGACCTGCGACATCTCGGCCACGCGGGTCGGGCCGGCTGCTGCCTGCCTCGGGACTTGGGAGGCAGGGCCATCGTGTCCAGCCCGGCTGTCCACTGTGTGTAGCTTAGCGTCGTGCGTGGGGTGTGGGGCCGGCACACCTCCGAGGGGTGCCTGACAGCTGCCACCCCGGGTGGCCCCCGCGCTGACGGTGGCTGGCGACTCCGACTTTCCTTTCCACGGCTCTTGGGTTTCCGGGGACGGCGGAGGGGTTGCTTTTACTTTATTATTTCTTTTTTTTTTTTCCTCCCGGGGTTTTTAGTGGCTCAGGGAGCCCAGCGCTAATGTGCGCTAATGACCTCATTAATTACCCGGGCGGGCGGGTGCAGGCAGCCAGCCGGGCGAGATCTGTCAAACGCGTGTGAACCATGCCCGTTGCCAGACACCGTCACGCGGGGGAGAGAAAGCGGCCCGGCAGCTGCTGCTCTGGTTTCTGCCTCTGTAGATTTTTCCCTTCTGCTTGTACAAGAGGGACAGAGTGGCACAGTCTGGGATCTTCCGGGGCCCTGATTCTCCCGAGCATCACGCGCCCCGAGTTCCAGCCACACCACAGCAGACCTGAGCGCCGTTCCTTTTTCCTGGCTGTGTAATATACCCTGCTGTGTATGGCGCCGTGTTTATCCGTCCGTGCATCCACTGACTCCTGGGCTGTGTCTGCTGTTTGGGCGCCAAGGATAAGGCTTGTCCTTCCCAGCTTTTGTGAGTTCGTGCGTCTTCTGCTTCTGAGGGTGCATGGCTGGGTGGTGAAGCGCCGGGCGCCACGCTAGCTCTTTGTTGAAGTTTCTCAGGCAGCCGGGAGCTGCCTCCCAGAGCGGCCATTTCCCTCTCCTTCGGGGCGTCCGGGGAACTGTTTCCCGCCAGCCTGTGACTGTTTGCCCTTCTCGTGCCAAGGTCTGTCTCCCTGGCGTTTTGGTTTCCGTGCCGTGACCATACCGGGCTTTGACGTGCTGGTGGGTGACCTGCGTGTCTGCCCTGCAGCACTTGCTCACCTAAACCCTCCTCCCCGTCCCCCGTGTCAGAGCTGCAGGCCCTCAGCGGGCGTAAGGTTTGCTAACGTTGCTCTGTGAGTTTGCCTTTCCCTAAGGTCCAAAGGGGTCTGGTTTAACCTTCATCCATTTATTTATTTATTCACTTAGAGGGCAGGGTCTTGCTCTGAGTCCAGGCTGCCCCAAACTCACGGGGATCCTCCTGCCTCAGCCTCCCAAACGCTGGGGTGACAGGTGTCTGCCATCACCCCCAGCCGAACTGACTCATTTTAATCCTTATTTTCTGCCTTTTTGTGTGTGGTTTTGGCTTCTGGCTGGGAATCCCCTGTGCAAGCCAAGGTCATGAACACACACTGGTATTTTTTTGTAGGACTTTTGGCCTTTAATACATATGGAGTTAATTTTTATATATGGTGTGAGAGGTGGATCCACCCCCCCTTTTTGGTACTAGGGACTGAGTCCAAGGACTTTACACAGAGCTCAGTCCCAGCCCTCTGAAAATGTCTTTTTGAGACAAGGTCTCACTAGGTTGCTAAGTTGCTCGGGCTGGCCTGGAACTTGAGATCCTCCTGCCTCAGCCTATCGAGGGTGCCCGGTTTGAGTTTGAGATTGTCCTGCCTCAGCCTCCCGAGTAGCCGGGGTCCCCGGTGTGCGCTGGCACCAGGCTGGTCTCTGCTCCCTCTTCACACCCAGGTGTGGGTGACGACCACTGGGAACCGGGCCCGGGTCACCCTGGGCGGACGGTGAGAGCCAGCCAGAGTCCGGGACGCCAGAGCTGTGTCTGCAGTTTGAGGTGCACACAGGTGGCTGCCCTGGGTGTCCTGGGGCCAGGAGGAGAAAAGGGGAGGGGGAGGGTGGGTCACAAGGGCTTCCCAGGGTCTCCTTCGGGGATGGGCTGTGAGCGGGGCCCCGGGAACCTTGTTGTGTGCAGGGCACAGCTCCAAGTGGCAGCCGTTGCCCGAGGATCATTGACTGACTAGGTGATGGTGGGCGGTGAGACGTTAGGGGCTGGGGGGAAATGAAGGAGGCAGAGAGACGGGAGGAGTATGAGACAGAGACAAAGAGAGGGAGAGATGGGGAGAAGAGACAGCGAGGCAGGGAGAGGCAGAGAGAGACTCAGGAACAGAGAGACAGAGACAAGAAGGAGAGACAGAGACAGAGAGATCTGACACAGAGAGGCATTGGGGGACAGAGAGCACACGGAGAGGCCGGGGAGGCAGGCGGAGGCTGGGGTTCGGTTTCGGAGGAGGCCGGGTGTCCCCCTGTGGCCTGGGGCCTGGCCCTGGCGGAGACGCTCCCTCCTCAGCCTCCCCAGCCTCCCCGGGGCTGGGGCTGGTGCTGGGGCGCCGCACCTTGCACCCGGCTGGGCTGCTGATTTACGGTGGTGGATGGGCTGCCAAGCCCTCAGGCAGCCAAGGAAAACACCGGGTCTGCAGGGGCAGGAGGCCGCGGGCAGCGCCTGTGAGGTCCCGGACCCCCGGGGCGCGGCAGCCCTACTGAGGACCACACACCAGGGTTCCGTGCCCCGCAGACAGTTATGGGGAGTTTGAGCAGAGGCCCCTGAAGATGGGGGACAGCTCTGGGGAGCAGCGGGGATGGAACCCGGGGCCTCGGCGCCCCCACCCCGAGCCGAATCCCCGGCCATGCTGAAAAACTTTCCTTTTGAGACAGAGACTCGGGAAGGGGATCAGCTGCCCACGACCCTCCCGCCTCAGCCTCCACAGCGCTGAGACGACGGCAGACACCATCGGTCGGACTTTGGTTGTGGAGGGTGTGGAGCCGGCTGTGGTGGGCTGAGCTGTGTCCCCGAGATTGCTATGATCACGTCCTGGTCTGGGAACTGGGGAGTAGGGACCCCCGAAGTGTTGGCTTAACTTGTTCTGGGGCTCACAGAGCACTGGGGTGGGGACACAGAGGGTCTTCCCACATCTAGGTGTCACTTGGTGAACATGGTGCCTTACTCTCCGGCTCCTCCCTTCTCTCTCTGTTTCCTGGGGCCACTGTGATGTGAGCATCTTTCCTCCCCCACACCCGTCCACCATGATGCTTCTGCCTTGGAGCAGCCGACCATGGACTGCACCCTCTGCACCCGTGAACTGAATTGAACTTCTGCTCCTTTAAGTTGCGAGTATCTGTTGTGTCTTGGCCACTGAGAAAGAGACTGAAATGGGCACCAGGATGGGGGAATGGCCTCTTAGGAAAGTTTTTTTCACAATCAAGAGAGAACCCAGTGGACAATGGGTTGGACAGGTCTGGGGTTCTTAGTACGGATGTGCCCCCAACTCTGGAGCCACAGAGGGTGAGGCTGAGCCCAGGTGCCACACGTAAGGTGAAGATGTAGATACCTTTCATCTCTCTCCTCCATCACCCACAGCAGGAGGACTATCATCCTCAACACAGTCCTTCAAAGTCACAAGATTGTACCCACAACTCCAGCAATGGGAAATGTTACCCACAAAGGCAAAGCCTGGTAGAGAAATCCAAACTTGGCCTTCAAAGCAGGTACACCCCTAACTAGCAGCAGCCCTGTGTGTGTCGTCAGCACTTGGTCACTGTGACAAAATGCTTAAACAAATCACCTTAAAGGAGAAAAGTTTTGATTCAGTTCACGGCTGCAGAGGGTGCAGTCCATGGTCCGCTGCTCCAAGGCAGGAGCGTCATGGTGGACGAGTGTGAGGGAGGAAAGACGCTTACATCACGGTGGCCGGGAAGCAGAGAGAGAAGGGAGGAGCCAGGGAAGGAGGTGAAGTATTGTGAGTGAGCTGTAGAATCTCAAAATGCAACCAGCTTCCCAACGACTCAGCTGGGAAAGTATGAGGTGACATGTGTGGTCCAAACCACAGCAGCAAACCCGTGTCCTTGTTGACGTGGTACAGGGCTGGAGATGGAGGAGAAGACGAAGGACGGCGGGGGGCAGAGACGGGCTCCAGGGTGTCATGGTTTGGGATGCATGTGAGAAGTTGGAACCATGGGAAATATGGGGGAGGAATGAGGGGCTGGTATCAGTTGGGGTGTCACAGAGCCACAGAAACAAGTGGTGTGACCCGTTGTGTGGTGGCCGCAGTCCAAGTCTGCAGGGAAGGCAGACATTCTGGAAACTGAGGCAGGGACAGAGGCTGAATGCATGAGGCGGAAGTCTCACTCGGGGAAGCCTGTCACTATTCAAAGTCCTTCAACTGATCGGGTGAGGCCCACCTATGTATTATTAAATCCAACTCACTGTGTGTAAAAATGACACTCACAAAACACCACACCCCAACTGCTAGAGGGGTGCATAGCCGGATAGCTGAGGACTCCACACATGTTACTCCACCGGGGCCGCCATATGCATTCCCACAGCCTGGACTTCAGGCTGCAGCCTCCAAGACCGGGCCCCCTCCAAGGGCTATGGTGTGTCACCTGTGGAAGTTTGGGGGTGTCTGAATATTTGGCTCACATAGGTGCACGCCACAGGTTTTATATGATAAGTATGTAATTTACAAGTTTCCCATGTCATCTAAGAGAGGTATTTACTGTTTTAGATGACCACATCGATCAGGCTCCCTCAGTTTCCTGGACTTTTCAGACAGACGCGTGTGTGCAGAATTTGAGGGATGCGTACATGCTCCCCTTATGGTGGCTGGAACATCAAAGGCAGGAGAAAGAAGAGCCCTGGGTCCCAATGTGCACCCCCCTCCTGACCTCACTTCCTCCCGCCAGGCCATACCTCCAGTAACTTCATTTCCGTGGTGAAGCCACGCCCCCAACACCCTCACCACAGCTCCCTAGGCCACGCCCCAGTAACCTCACCTCCTCTCGTAAGCCACGCCCCCAGCAACCTTACAGCCTCTGTTGGGCCACGCCCCCTACACGCTTACCTCCTGCTAGGCCACGGCCCCAGCAACCTGACCTCCTCTCACTAGGCCATGCCCCTAGCAACCTCACCTCCTCTCACTAGGCCACGCCCCCAACAACCTGACCTCCTCTCGCTAGGCCACGCCCACTGAAGGTTCCCCTGCCCCTTCCATCAGCCATCTGGAGACCAAGCCTCCTTCCCATGAGCCTTGAGAGATGCTCAGGATGCAACTACAGGCGGCAGAGCCGGAGTGTCTTGCTCACAGCTCCACCCACCCGGAGGGTGGGGATCCACAGATGGCATTCAGCCCAGAGGTCCTGGGGTCCATCTCGCAATTCTTCATTACAGCTGGCCAGGAACTGGGCCCCTGGTGAGTCATGCGTGATGGGGATTTGGAGTTTGTGCTTGAGGGCAGTGGAGGTGGCCAGCGGGTCCAGTGTGGACAGCTCTGCTGACCTCCAGTCTCTGCAGAACCTCGAGTCAGGAGACCCAGCCCAGCTGACCTTAGGGAATGAGGACTCTGCTGCTGGACATTAAAGGTAGCTGGTCCTTCAGGCAGTGGGGAGTGGCAGGGAATTGGGACACTGGTCAGGCCATGGTCTGCATAGGACACTAGGACACACTGTATAGGTTGAGCTCACGCTTAACAAGTGCACAGCCCTGGGCTGGACCAAGGGAAGCACTAATGGCCATGAGTGGCCTCTCACCCGGTAGTCACTGGGTGGGAGAGTGCGTTTAGTCATGGCCAGTGACCGAGTCTCCTCAGAACGCGGTGGAGTACTATGCAGCCACAAAGAAGGATAGAGTGCAGTCTCTGGGTTGGTGAATGGGCGCCTGGAACCCTCATGTTAAGGGAAGTGGATGGGACACGTGGCTTAGGCGTGGCACGGCTTCTCTTCTTCTCATGGACAGGATGCCAGGCACAAGCAGAAGCTGTGATGTCGGTCGTCTGCAGATGCAGCCTCATTTTCTGAGAGACGCAGGCGACCAAGGGTTTTGGCATCAGAGGGCGACAGAGACAATTGTCCCTGGACACAAGGCGTGACCGCTGGATCCTGCGTCTCTGTGTCGTGACAGAGCACTGCAAACATGAAGGTCCCAACGGCAGGAATTTGGGCTCTCTGAGTCCTGGAGCCCAGGAGGTCAGGATGGAGGCTCCCCGGCCGCGATTCCTAGCAGGCTCCTGGGGAGACCCTCCCGCCTCTGCCTCCTTCTGGGCTCTGGGAAGCCGTGGGCTGCGGTTCATCCCTCCAGCCTCTGCCTCCGTCTCTGGGCAGCTTCTCCTCTGTGTCTGCATCCCCTCTTCTGTCTCTCAGGAGGATGGTGCCATTACATTTAGCAGGCTGAGGCAGGACAGTCTCCTCTCCCAATCCTCCACCAATCCCCTGGGCAGGGAGCCTGCTTCCAATCAGGGTCTGGGGTCAGGGCTTCAACACTGAATTCGGGGTGTTGGGGAAACAGTGGGGTCCCCCACAGAGACAGAGAGAGACAGAGTGAGACAGGCTGTGACCTTAGCCCTGGCTGTGTTTGTTGATCGACCGCTGAACATACCTGTTGCTGAGCCCTGAAGAATTATTTTGAGACAGGGTCACGCTAAGTCATCCAGGCTGGGCTGGAACTTGGGGTCCTCCTGCCTCAGCCTACTCCAGTGCTGGGATGACAGGCGTGTGCCACCGTGCCCAGCATCCCAGGGTAGGGGGCGATGTCCTTGACCTCCCGGAGCATCTGCAGCTGTCATGGGGTGGCACCACCCACGGGGCCCAGATCCTGGTCACAGCTGACCGTGGGGCCCAGCACTCGGCGCCCTGCCCGCCTCCACGGAGCCCCTGACCGCAGCCAGGATGGATCCCCGGGGGTTCCCAGCCGGGTCCCCACATTTACGTCATCCAGGATGCGTTATCATCCCATTGGGAGCCAGGTCTGGGGGCGCACGCCTGTCACCCCAGAACCCCGGGAGGCTGAGGCGGGAGGATCCCAAGTTCCAGCCCAGTCTGGGCAACTCAGCACTTTAGTGAGACCCCATCTGAGCTAAAAGAAGGCTGGGGTGTGGGTTGGTGCAGAGGCCTGGGTGCAACCGCAGCCCCCAGGGGACGTGCAGGGGTGTCTCCGGTTCTGCCTCTGCCTCTGTGTCTCTCTCTTTATCTGTGTCTCTGTCTTCTTGTCTCTGTGTCAGGTTGGATGGAGCCCATGTTGGTCGGGAGGGGACAGTCTTTGGGGTCTCCCCGGGCAGAGGTCCGAGTGCGGGGTGGGCGGGAGGAGGAGCTGTGTCCACCATGGCCCCACAGCTGCCCCCTGGTGTCAGGGACCTGGGCTCTGGCCGGCTTCCTGCTCCCCGCCTTGTGGTCCCTGTGTTGCTGGTCACACAGCTCAGCAGCGACACCTTGGGAGCGGCCCACGCGCCCATCGGCAGGGAGCCCATGGAGAAAGCGTGGTGTTCACACACCGAGGAGTACTACACAGCCAGGAAGAAGGGCACACTCAGGTCCCCGGTAAGAATCTGGAAGCAGCTCGAGACTGTGACGCTAAGTGAAGCAAATCTGACCCTCGAGCTGCCGAACGGCAGGGCTTCTCCTAGGGATGCTGCACGTATAGACCAAGAGCTGCTTGGAGGGAGGACAGGAAGGAGGAGACAAAGCCATGGAGGGCAAGGGGACCACACGGCCCTGCCGTGCAGACAGACACGCACCGCTGACTGAATACAAACAGGAAGTGAAATCACAGCCACAACAAAAATGCTTTCCCACTCCCCGGGGAGGGAGAGCCCAGCGCTCGGGAGGCTGAGGCAGGAGGGTCCTGGCGAGTTCGAGGCCAGCCCAGGAGGCACAGTGAGGCCCGGGCGGCCCGAGCTCCAGGCCCAGGCCCCATCTGCAGAGCCCGAGCAGGACCAGGAGCCGCAGAGTTGGTTCTGCAGACCCGACCCCCGCCCCCTCCCCCGCCATCCCCACCACGCCTGCCCGGGGAGCCCCGACCCCCACCACCAGCCCTCCGGGGCTGCGGCTAACATTTCCCTCCTTGTCTCGGTGACAGGGGCCGTAAATCCCCGCCTGCGCTTGACGGATCACGGGCGTTTTTACAGGCTGCCCGCGGGCGGCCCCGCTGATTTACGGGGTGCCTACACGCCGTTTCCTCCCGGGCTGTAAATCCCCGCCAGCGCCGGCCTCGGCTCCAGGGCCTCCCTGCCCCGCCGCGCTCAGGGTCGGGCTTTGCTGGTTCTGTAGGAGCCCGTGAAGACACCCCCCCCGCCCCGCTCCCACTGTTGCCCAGCTAGTCAGCTCTCGGGGAGCTGAGGTCACCGGGATCCCCGCAGGCTGCACCCCGGCCCGGCGCCAGGGTCTCACCGCCAGACCCGTGGTTTAAAATTTCTACTGCGCCGCCTTCTCCTCCTTGCCCCTGCCTCCGGGTCCCCTTCCCGTCCGGGAAAGCTCCGTCTCCCCGCTGTCTGTCATCCTCCTCTCCTTCTGCCCTTTATGTGCACTTGGGGTCCCTCGTCGAAGAGAAACCACGCGTCGCCGAGGTTCGAGCATCTGATTTATTTCCCTCAGCACCCAGGGGTCGAGGTGCATCCGCCTTCCCCAGGTTTAGCCTTTTTCGGGGCAGTGTAGTACTCCACGGGTTGTAAACTCCATGCCTCCTTTATCCGTGCCTCTGTGGGGCGCACGGGGGCCGCTTCCGAGACTCGGCCCCTGTGAGCTGTGTGGTGTGTGGGTCACTGAGATTCGGTCACCAGCTCTTCGGGCCACCCCGAGAGGCACGTGACTGATTCTTTCGGTGGTTCGGAAGCCAGCTGTCCCCAAGGCCATGTGTTAAAGGTGTGGCTCCTGGGGTGGTGCTCTGGGCGATGGGAGGAGGTGAGGTCACTGGGGACGGGGCCTCCAAGGGGTCACTGGGACCCCTGGCTTCTTCTCCCTGTGTCCAGCTGCTGGGCAGGGAGCGGGTGGGTCTGGCTGAGCCCTGACTTCCTGTGACATGTTCCTGCCGGAACGGGGAAGAGTGGGGGGCCGAGGGTCTGCCCAGCTCATGTTGGGGTGGGGGACCAGTCGTTTCCCATGACCGTGGCCCGTTTTCTAGACCGGCAGATGTGAGTGCTCAGTGAACACTTCCAGGGCTCTGGAAACCCGGCGGTGCTGAGCAGTGGGGAGGCTGAGGCAGGAGGGTCTCGGTTGCCTGAAGGCGTCCGCTCTGGGCTCACCATCCTGGGGACAGAGCGGGGCACTTTTCCTGCACCTTCTCTTCCCCAGGGTCCATTTTCTCCGGGAATTCTCCCCGCTCCTCAGGGCTCTGCCCTCCTCCCCCTGACCAGGACCCCCAAACTCCGGTCCGGGGCCAGGTGTCCGGGCGATGGCTGGGAAAGGGTGGGAAAGAAAGTTCCAGAAAAAACCGTGCATGGCCGGGCAGGAGGGGACTGAGGAGGATGCAGAGTCTCGGCTTCTGCAGTCAACACAGGGTCCGGGGGTCAGCGTTGCAGGGGCGCCTCAGGGCAGGCGCAGGGGCGTTGGCCACCTCGCCACCCTGTGCGTGGAGGACTTCAGTCGGGGTGTCGGGGTCGCAGCCTGCAGGGCGGAGAACATGACTGACGGTGCATGAGTTTTGTTGATGTGTTTTGAGGCAGGGCCCAGGATGGCCTCAATGCACGGTGATCCTCCTGCCTCAGCCTCCCCAGGGCTGGGATGACAGGCCTGGGCCACTACACCCAGCTTATACGTGATTTTGGAGTAGGGTCGTTTCTTAAGTTGAACCCGCTTTGTGACAGGTGGCCGCTCGTCTTCGGCCCTGTGTGCCCTGAGCACCCACTGCGACTGCAGCCCAGTGAGAAGCAAATGGACCGGGGCTGCTGCCCAGGGCACTGTGGGGAAGGGGCCGGTGGGTGGGGGCAGACAGGCGGGGTCACGGCTGGCGCTGATGGGGTGCAGGGAGGACCCGGCTCCTCTCCCACAGCCCCGCAGGGCAGGAAAGCTGAGAGCTCCTCCCGGCTCCTGCCTCCTGCGGGTGACCTAGGTCGGCCCAGGCCCAGGGCAGAGCAGCGGGGTGGATTTGCTGGGCTTTGCACAGTTTGCAGCCTGGACAGGGGATGGCGGCCAGTGGGGTGCTGGGCTCTGCAATCTGCTGGCCACGTGGCTCCTTTGACTTGCAAATGTAATTTCCCCAGCAGGGCTGGAGGGGGAGGGGAGGGGAGGGGAGAGGAGGGGGGAGGGGAAGTGAGGGGAGGGGATGGGAGGGGAAGTGAGGGGAGAGGAGGGGGGAGAGGCTTCCCCACCCCCAGCGTGAATCCTGCACCCAGGACCCCCCTGCTCCCCAGTGGGGGAGTCCCCAGGGTCCCCTCCCCACCGGGCTGCCCGGGCTGCAGCCGCCCTGCAGGTGAGACCCTAGGAGTTGGGGTGAGGGGTCACGAGGCTCGGGGTTCACTTC
Source organism: Hydrochoerus hydrochaeris (assembly GCA_004027455.1). NCBI lineage: Eukaryota > Metazoa > Chordata > Mammalia > Rodentia > Hydrochaeridae > Hydrochoerus > Hydrochoerus hydrochaeris. Next base: position 32,263 of record PVLA01013350.1, read on the forward strand.
TCCTCCTGTCACTGTGGAAACCTCAGGAATGTTTCAAACCCCGAGATGGGGTGCTGGGGAGACCCCGAAAGGAAGTGGGTCAGACCTGACCGGAAATGCTGACATTTTTAAAAAAATATCACAATCAAAGCCCCACGGCCAGGACCCCCGTCCTCCTGGCCCTGTACACGCTCAGCCTGGTGTCCTGGTCACTTCCCACAGCAGCTCTGGGGTCCTCTGTCCTCAGGGGCTTTAGCTGCGCTGTCCTGGCCGCCTCTGTGTCCCGAATGGACCTGAAACCATGACCTTTCCTGGTCACTGTGACCTTGGGGAGGAGCCGGGAGTGGCCAGGCGCCAGCTCCGGGGACCAAGGTGGATGGGGACCCGGCGTCCTGTTTCTGCTGGACACAAACACCCAGTCGAGGTGTGAACCAGACCCAGCACCCCGAGGTCTGCCCAGGACAGTGGCCTGTGTGGGGGGCACTGTGTCTGGGGCGGGGCACTTTCTAAGTGCCTGGCTCTGGGGGTGGCGGGCGGGGGACAGAGCTTCTACCTTCTCATTCGTCTTCTGGGAACCAGCGGTGGCTTCAGTGTCACCAGGAAGGTGCCAGGGCGGGGACCCTGGAGCCACAGGGCTCACCGGGAGTTAGGGCCCAGAACACACCACACCTGAGGCCTCTGGGGTCCCTGCTCCCCACCTCCTCCGGACCACCCCGTCCCCTTTACTGTCCTCCACCCTCACCTTGCGGCTCTGGGGTTGCACCCGGGGCCCCGCGCTGAGCCCCACGTAAACCCTGTTTTGTATTTGTATTCTGACACAGGATCCTTCCGAGCCACTGCACTGCCCGGGGATCCTCCTGCCTCAGCCTCCCAGAGCACACGGATGACAGGCAGGCACCTCGGTGCCTGGCTCACACCTGACGCCTCTGTCCTCATTTCTGTTCCAGAAAGTGATGATGCCCGGGAATCGCAGCGCCCCGCACGGCAGATCCCGGGGTTCTTTTGCTGCTTGTGCAAAACCTGCGTGACTTTGCTTGACAGCTCCCCAGCCCTTAGTCCATCCGGGCCGCCCTGTGCCATCCCACAGCCCGGGTGGGTGCTGACACCCAGCAGCCCTCGGGGCCCCGTCCTGGAGGCCGAGGTCCCTGCACTGGCCTCTCCCTGTCTCGGTCTATCGGGGCCGCCCTGTGCCATCCCACAGCCCGGGTGGACCCTGGCTGTGGGTTGCTATTTCCTCAGTGTCCCAGCAGGAGACTGGGTGAGAAGGAGGCAGGAGGGGCAGAGGGGACCCAGCATGGGGACCCTGACAGCATGGCCTCCCCGCAGCTGTGTGTACTGAGTCCAGCCCGGGGAGGCGTCTGCATGCTGGTCACAGGCCGCCCGGGTCCTGGGTGCCACTTTTGGGCTGCTGAGTGCGTTACTGTCCACGCAGGACGCGGGGCCCATGACCTCACAGCGCGGATTAATCGATTTCGGATGCGGCGGGTGGCGGCCGGGGGCCAGCACTCTGGGATCTCCTCGGGTGTCAGTGCGGGGTTTGGGGACCCCGCCTCCTGGCCCAGGGTCCCCGAATCCTGGCCACAGCCTTGTGTGAGTTGTAATTTGCATTCTTGGGGGCCAGGAAGAGGCCCTGGAGTTTCCATGTGTGTCGTGACTCGCTCCTGGGAGTGTCATGTGCATTTCACAGTTAATGGTGTGAGCCGGACGCTGTGGCGCTCGCCTGCCACCCCAACCCTCGGGAGGCTGAGGCAGGAGGATCCCTGCGAGACCAGCCTGGGCTGCACAGTGAGCTCAAGGCCGACCTGGGCTGCAGAGCAAGAGCCTGTCTCAGAAAGACAAAAACAAAAGAAGACGAGACATGGACATAGGAGGTTCTCCAGAGCTGAGCCTGGGGAGCGGTTTCAGGTGGCCATGGGCGTCTGCCCCGTCCCGGAGTTTCCTGACCCATCGATGACAGAGACACCAGAGACTGTGAGGGTTCCAGGGACGCAGGCGGCAGGAAGGAGCGAGGGCGGCGGCAGTCACTGGTGCAGGTGTGCACGCCGCGGCCTTCGGGGTCTATAGACCTCTGCGACTGACCGCGCCAGGCCCACCCCCGCCTCGGCCCGGAGTCCACCCCCCGTGATTGCAGAGCGCAGGACTCACTGCTGCAGGGGCGCCCCGAATCCCGGCTCTCGGGCAGAGCAGAGCGACCGCGCCGTCGGCTGCTCCTGGTTATCCACAGCAGGGCTCATCATGCGGGGCCCAGCCCGCGGCTGCCTGGACATGGAGGAGGAAGGAGACGCCAGGCACGGTGCTTGACACGGGGATCTCCGGGGTCACTTGACACCCTGGCTCTGCTCACACTTGTGACCCTCCTGCCTCAGCCTCCCCAAGTGCGGGTGGCCGGCATGCGCCCCCTGGTGAATACTTTGACCCAGCCCCGGGCCGGGTGCCGCGAGGGCTCAGCCATCTGCTTGTATTTTCCCTGCTCTGCGCTGTTGAGGGTTTGGACACTTAACTGCTTTTACAGACAATGAGCACAAAAACAGAGAAGAAAAAACAAGCCCAGAGCTCGCCCTGGACGCGTCCCCAGCCCGCAATTACGGCCCCATCGCTGCCGGCTGCAAATTGCCGTGAGTGACCCGGGTCCACCCGCGCTGGGCTGGGCAGGGGTGGGGGCGGCGTGCAGGGCTCCTAATCGCCCGCCGCGGCCCGGTCATCTGGGCCCCAGCGGAGCGCAGTTTGCTTTGCAAATTGTGGGAAAGCAATTTGGGTCCTCCGGGCGGGCGGAGGCGGGGGGTGGTGAGGGACTGAGGGGCAGATGGGGCCGGCGCGGTGACCAGCTCTGAGAGCCGCGGGGACGCCCGGGCTGGAGCTGTGATTGTGCTGCTGGCTGGCCCGGCCCGGCCTGGGAACCCCCCAGGTGGACGCAGGGGGAGGCAGGCCGGGCCCGGGGCCAGGGTGTCTGGAGTCCGATGCCCTGTGGGCCCGTGTCCGGGAGGGTCGGAGGGGGCATCGGTGCAGGAAGAAACGGCAAGAACAACAAGTGAAACCCTGTCAAAAAACGTGATTTGGCGTCCCGTGGGTCTGTGGGAAAGTATTTATGTGGCTGGTCACAGTCAGAACGTGGTGTGACAGCCAGGGGCTGGGCCGGGGCTGAGGGAAAGGCTGCTTCATCTCTCTGCCTCTGGTCGCCTTCCTCCGGGAGAGGGACCCGGTCCCTCCTTCCTAGCACCGGTCTTACGGTTTGCCCTCTATGTATGCTCTTACGGTCTCGGGGAGCCTTGGTTTCCCCTCGAGTCACTGAAGCCCGTGCTTCTTCAGAGCAGTGTAGTACTCCACGGCGCATAAACTCCACGTTTGCTTCACCCGTTCATCCGTGGATGGACTCAGGGGCCACCTTCGGGATTTAGCTGCAGGACCCGACCCGCTGCGGTGCACACGGGTGTGCGTGGGTCGCTGTGCTCCAGTGGATTTTTCCATGAGGGTTTTTCTCACAGGAGAGACTTAGCACACACCCGGGGTTGGCCTCCAGCTTGTGGCGATCCTCCTGCCTCAGCCTCCCCAGTGTTGCAACCACCAGTGTGAGGTGAAGCCTTCCTGCGCTCCTGGCTTCTCTCATGGCCCAGGGCGGCCCATGGACTAAGACAGGGAGAGACCAGTGCAGGGGATCTCAGCCTCCCGATGTTTCCAAGGCTCGTCCACACTGCAGCAGGGATCAGAGCACTGTCCCTTTTCACGACTGTATAATAGTCCGCCGCCCTCATGGACCACAGTCTACTCATGCCCAGCGTCATCCATGCCTCCAGATCTCCAGGATCTGCAGATTCAACTCGCGGCCCAGGGATGTGTGGTGAGAGGGCAGGGGTGGGGGCTGTGATGCATTCATGGACAAACAGAAGGGGGTTTGGGCTCCTCAGGGAGCTGCCCTGTGAAGAGTGGGGTGCAGAATAGGGACGTCTAGTAAAGGTCAGTCTACTCCCCTTCTAGGAGTCTTCTCGGAGGAGCTGAAGACACTGGCGACCCCTCACACCCCCATCCACACCCCCCACACGCTGATCACTGGGGAAAGAAGGTGCAGCTGGGCAGTGGAGTACTACACAGCCCCGAAGAAGGACACGGTGGAGTCATGTGCAGGACCGTGGATGCACCCGGGGACCAGGCTCCTAAGTGAAATAAACCAGACGCACGGGCCTCAGTACCACGCGGTTTCTCTTCTACAACGAACACAAAGCATACATAGAAAGTGAGATGAAAGATGGGTGATGCGAAGTGGGGAGCTAGATCCCTCTGGAAGGGGAAGGGGGACCCAGAGACGGAGGCCGGGCAGGGGGCTAAAGAGAAGGGCACCCCCTTCTGTCCATGGCCCATCCTTGTGTTTTTATTTGCAGTGGGGTCCCTGCTAAGTTTCCAGCTTGCCCAGGCTAAGCAGCAACCTGAAACCCTCCTGCCTCAGCCTCCCAGAGTGCTGGAAGGGCGGGCATGTGCTCCATACCCCACCTCAGCTGTTGGAGCTCACAGGAGGTGCATGTCTAGTCTTTCCCTTAATTAAGACTTGTACCCTGTGACAGGGAGCGGAGTGACCCTGCCTGGCTGTGAGTGGGGAGAAGGGGTGACTGACACCCAGGACTCCTCACTTCCCCAACCAGAAGGAAGTTACTGCACTTACGGGCTGAGGTCGTGGAGGAGCAGCGGCAGAGGGACCCACTGAGGGGAATCCTGCGTCCACTTTCTGACGTCACCCAAAGGCACTTCAGTGGGGAAAGCCCGAGGTGTCAGGACTGGGGCGCAACAGGTGCTGAGGTCCCCAGGGTGCAGCCCCGAGCATGGGATCCGTGTCCCCAACACAGAGACCCAGGAGCTCCCGCCCCTTCCCCAGGGAGGACACAGCGGGAGGCGCCGGCTGTGACCCGGGAAGCAGCCTCACCAGACACGGGCTCTGCCACGCCTGGACCTGGGCTTCAGCCTCCAGGACGGGCCCCGAGGGCTGCTGGGTGTCAGCACGCACCCGGGCTGTGGGATGGCACAGGGCGGCCCCGATGGACTAGGACAGGGCGAGACCAGCGCAGGGACCTCGGCCTCCAGGACGGGCCCCCGAGGGCTGCTGGGTGTCAGCGCCCACCCGGGCTGTGGGGTGGCACAGGGCGGCCCCGATGGACTAGGACAGGGCAAGACCAGCGCAGGGACCTCGGCCTCCAGGACGGGACCCTGAGGGCTGCTG
>PVLA01013351.1:0-37451 GCA_004027455.1 Hydrochoerus hydrochaeris
CCGAGGGTTGAACTCATGACCTTGCACTTGCCAGTCAGGTGCTTATGCTGCTGAGCTAAATCCCTGGCCCCTATTTTTTATCTTTTGAGACAGGATCTCTCTATGTAGGCCAGGCTGGCCTTTGTAGCCCAGGCTGTTCTTGAACTTGCAATGAGCCTCCTGAGTGCTGGGATTACAGGTGTGTACTGCAACACCTGGCCAGGAGGTAGAGTTTAAAATTCATGTAAATCCAAAGAGCTAAAATATGGATGGAGCAGAAAAAAAATGAGTGATTAGCTTCTAGATAAAATGTGGCAATAATTAAAAAACACGGGGGGGGTGAATGATAGCAAATTAATTAAAATATTAAAGACAGCAAAAAAGTAATGGTGAGATCTGGCAAGGTCAGTGTAGAAGAAACTTTAAGAGTGGCTGTTGGTCTACAGAGAGGCTGTCATCTCTGAGATTGCTCTGCAGGACAGTAAGCTGAGGAAGGAATGGAACCCTTTGTGGTTCAAAGAAGACATGACCATATTGAGGGAAATAAGATTTCATCTCAGGATTTGAGGAAATGGAAAGAGCCACACAGAGCTTGGGAGTCAGAGTCACATTAACGGTAGTACTGTGGGAAAAAGATCTGTGGATTTATTGTTAAGAAACTTGAATTTGCCTTGGTTCTTTCATTCAATGACATTCAAAAATAATGGTGGAAAGATCTACGTTCCTCTCATACCTTTTTACTCCCCTTATCTCTACTTTCTGGTTACAGACAGCCTGATCAAATTTCTGTCATTTAATCTACAAATAATATTTGAAAACAAATTACTATACTACCCTGACTCAGCTGCGAAGAGCTTCTTGCACTGTGGGAACTCCTTCCTTTCTTGCTCCTTGACCACTTGGTGGCTGCTCTTGACTAGGGGCCATACTGGACTTCAGACAGAACGGTGGTGGTCACAAAGAAGACTGAAAAGTCTCTGGAGCCAATCAACTCTGGGCTCCGACTTGCTATGGGAAGTGGAAAGTATTTGCTGGTGCATGAACAGGCTCTGAAGATAATCAGACAAGGCAAAGGAAAAATGGTCAAACTTGCTGACAACTGCTCAGCTTTGAGGCAATCTGAAACAGAGAACTATGTTACATGGGCCAAAATTAATGCCATCATTACAGTAGCAGTGACACTGAACTGGACAGAGCCTGTCCCTGATCCAGATTGTGAAATACTTAGAAATGTGCCAGAGGGGCTGAGGATTTAGCTTAGCAGCATAAGTGCCCGCCTTGCAAGCAGGTGGTCGTGAGTTCGATCCCTGGCATCGATTAAAAAAAAAAATCAAACAACAACAACAACAAAAAAAAAAACAGAACAGAAATGTGCCAGAACAGACTGATGAAAAGCAAACTGTGCAAAACTTTTCTTTACTAAAACTTGCCAGGACTTGTTTAAAAATGTCACTTGAATACTTATACAATATCAAGGAAAAAAATACCACTTTAATGTTAATGATGTAATTCTAAATACTTAATGTAAATATTCTGTGATTTTTTTCAGTGTGCAGCGTTCAAAAATTCCAAGATAGATAAATGCAGACAACAAAAAAGTAAAAATAGTTAATCAATAAAGAGGGAGAATACGATTTTTATATTGACTTTCTGATCAGTGTACTATATGATCATTATATTTCTTGTCTGGCAAATGGAAGAATGATGAAAACTATATCAAAATGAAGCCCAGTTCATAGACTACCATTTGAAAACTACTAACTTGAACCATAAAACTTCTCAAATGTAGACTTACTTATTTGTTTTTATCTGTTTGTTGTTTAAGAAGTTCATTTTTGCTGGCATAAATTGAGGTTAGGGATAATTGATTTTCTTTTTCGGGGATTGAACTCATGACCTCGTGCTTGCCAGGGCAGGCGCTTACACCGTTACCGGCCTGATTTTCTTAAGAGCAGAAAGATCATTGTTGCTCAACGCTGGTTCTAGAGCCAAATCTAGTGCTCTTTGGAAATAGGTGTATTGTTAAAGAAATGTCTCCTGGGATGGAAATATTATGACTAAAACAATGATAGCCTATTCATTACCAATAGTTATTAGTGTTTAAACTTGCTATGTCATGTTGTAAATGTTTAGACTGCTACTGTCTAGACATTTCATTAATGTTTCTTGAAGCATGAGAGATATTAATTTATCCACTTATGACTCACCATGGAAATAAACAAATAAGTGAAACTGCTCTCATAAGATGAAATGTTGAAATGTAAGGACAATTTGATGTTCTGGTTTATGATTTCAAATTGGATGTTGATTAGGCAGCAATATATTATGCCAAAATTTTCATCTCAGAAATATTTTCATTAGTCTAGAATTTGTGACAAGACACATCTATAATTATTACTTCCATGATTAAGAATATACTGTCTCCTTTGTACCTAATTTTTGGATATAAACAAGCAACACAAGTCTTACTGAACCCTGTGGATGAGTAACTGCTTATAGGGCTATGAATGGCAGGGGATGGTGGGTTCTGTTCTCTTTCTAAACTTCAATTACAGGAAAATTTCTCCACTTCTTGATATTTTTCCTATAAAATAAAGGTGAAATTAAATGAATCTAGATCTCCTCCTATCCTCAAATCATTATGGACTTTGAAATTTTCATTCCACTTAATAAAGAAAACTAACATATTAACCTGGGTCAAAGTAAAGTAGAATCATCTTTTATAATGAGTACATGTTATTTTTATAATTGGAGAAAATGTACTTATTTAGTACAATCAAATCAAGATGTTTTATTTCCTGTTGATAATTATACTTAAATCAAGCCTGCTATGCTATATATGAAGATTTTGTTTGCAAAATGCAAACAAAAAACTACTTGATTCCTAAGTATAAAAATAAAGTAATAGAGGGACTTCCAGTTCTGGGACAAGAGAGAGTATTCATTCTGATATGTACAGCTAAAAACCCTGGATAGGATATGCAAAGTAATACAAAGGAGACACTGAAATGTAGAGATAAGGCAGCCTAGCTAGTTACTCAGAAAGACATGGTAGTAAGTGCACAAGCACACAGGGCTTTTGCTTTGCATCATATAGTCCATAAATCTCAGTGCTGATGATGCAATGAAACTGGAAATACCAGTGGGCTCAGATAAAACAGTCTCTCCCACTCAAAGCATGCTCTATCTAGATAGACCAAGGAGCAGCAAAGAGACCTCTAGCAAGGGAGATAATATTTTGTTCATCTGATGGTCAACTTGATTGGTTTGAGAGCTGCCCATGGGATTAGTAAAGGACATATCTGGGTGTTTCTGGGTTGTTCATAGAGGGTGACCTTGGGGTCTGTGTCTGTTCCCTGTCCTTTTCTCTCTGGTGTTGTTCCCCTGCTGTTCTCCTGTTCTTCTTCCCAGGTACCATTAAGTAAGCATCGTTGCTCAAACACACTTTGCTACCATGATGTTTCTGCTTTGGAGCTAGCCAGTCCTAGAATGAATCCCCTGAAACCATAAGCCAAATTAAACCTTTCCTTCTTTAAACTGTGGATGCCAGGTATTGTGTCCCAGCAACAAGAAAGCTAACAACGATTAATAATTGCTTTTACAGTAGTTAAGGAAGGAGCCTTACAACTCCTGCTTACAAGTTGGTCCTTGTCTGGCATCTGGAAACTTCCTACGTTCCTTCATGGATGGAAAACTATCCCTAAGTAATAAGAGTGTCTCATTGTGCCTGGAGTGCTTGCGAACAATGTGATTTGATCACATACCTTGATTCATTCTGCGACTTTTGAAATTTGGTACATACAAAGGAGCAGGTACCTACACACATACACACAAAACCTTGAACATTGAGTCTTTCATGAATTTTCTTGCTAGATATATTTGGCACCTGCTGTCACAATTTACTGTTGAAATTAAATGAATCAGCTGGGGATTTAGCTCAGTGGTGTAATGGCCTGCCTGGCAAGCACGAGGTTGTGAGTTCAATCCCTAGTACAAAACAAAACAAAACAAAACAAACCCTCCCCCGATACTTTGATAATTATTAGCCAGGCATGGTGGCACATGCCTGTAATCCCAGCCCTCAGGAGGCTGTGGCAGGAGGATCATTGCGAGTTTGAGACCAGCCTGGGCTACAAAGTGAACTCAAGGCCAACCTCAACTGCATAGTGAGACCCTGTCTCAAAAAGACAAAAAAAACCACACAAACAAACAAACAAAAAAAACAAATTAAACGAATCTTGTGTATTTCCATTAGGAAAGCGCTCTTAGAATCTTGTTTCTGGTTCCCTCTAGACTTCATTCCATGAAGCTTTTCTCTTACTGATCTTATTTGTAACCTTTCGCTATAATGTGATACAACTATATGCTGAGTCCTGGGTGTCTTCTTAGAAAATCACTGAAGCTGGGAATGTTCTTGGAGATCCCTGACACACAAATAACAGAAAACACTCCAAACAAATAACAGAAAAAGTCGTGACCCCTGTCAATGTTAGGTGAACTGAGGCACAATGAGGCCATTAAGACAAGCAGAGTTCAAGCAACATGTAAGAACTTTTCTGCAGACCAGGTGCAGCAAAAAAACCATTATCCCAGAGCAAGAGGTGAGGGCATGTTTTTAGGGGAGTTTAGGTAGGGAGGGAGGTATTGTTGAGGGAGTGCAAAATTTTGGGTCAAAGGCTGGGTGATAAACAGGGAACTATTGGTTACATGGGGTGCTGGCAGGTACACCTTGTCTCTTAAGGTTTTTCATGGAACCAGCTTTCTGCAGGTTGAGCTGTGTAGGAGCAACTGCAAGCTGGTTGAGCTGCATGAAGAAGCTGCCGACTTCCACCATGCTCCCCTAGGTGTAAATAATATATCTGTTTGGAGAATTTTTTCTCTCCTACTTGGGTGGGGGTCTAGTTCAGAGACCTAACAGTCAGTTCACTCCTGTTCGTATGGAAAAAAGTATATGAAGGAATATACTAACAAATAAAAATGGAAATAGAATCTTAAAATGATAACAGAAGGATAAAAAAATAGAAAAATAAACAGAAAGAATTCACAAAACAAGAAATAAGGTGGCAGACGTAAGCCTCAATATTGTAACAGTTACATTACAAAAGTTTTTCTTTATTTATAAAAAGCCCAAAACCACAACCACCAATAGGTGAATGATTGGACAAATTGTGGTAAATAGATACATATAAAAAGCAACAAATGGTGAATATGCATACTAGCTCAAATGGGTCTCAAGAGCGTTATGTTAAAAAAGAAGGCCAATTTCAAAAGGTTTATATTCTCTGATTCCATTTATATAACATTTTCAAAATGATAAAATGATAGAGGCAGAGAACAGCCCAGTGGCCAGGGATTCGGAATGAGAAGGAATAGAGGCAGATATGAGTATAAAGGGGAAGCATAAATGAGATGTTCCAGGGGATGGAATGGAAGCACACATGTTAAAATGGCACAAAATCATATGCACACATGTTATGTCAATGTAAATTTCTGAATTTTGATGTTATACTATACTTATATAGATGTAGTCACTGCAAAAAATTGCTTAAGGGCATTTATGATTCCACAGGATTCAATTTCCTCTAAATTTATAATTATTTAAAAATTTTTCTTTTAATTTTTATTTTAAAGAGAATAAAAAGTAAAATAAAACAGAATAAAGTCAATCAAAACTAGCCAGTATAAGTGATCCAGGACTTCAAAACAATAGGAAATCAACAATGGTTACCATAACACCTTTTGTTGTCTTCAAAATAGCTGCAGATACCTTCAAACATAGTAAAACTCAAACAAAATAGAACAGAATAGAACCAATAAAAACAAAACAATGAATGCAATAAAGGACTTCAAAACAAGCCAATAGTAAATCCAAAATGGCTACCATAATATATCTTGTTATCTTTGAAATACCTTTCCATGCCAATAGATATAACAATAAAATCTAACAAAACAAAACAGAATAAAACCAAACCTAACAAACAATGAAAGTAACACAGGATTTTGAAACAAGATGATTGGGAATTAACAATAGCTACCACCTTCAGAAAGAGATACCCATAGATGCTACATTGCATATTGCTATCCTCTGAATAGATGATCAGACTACCGGCTTTAGACCTGCAAAGTCAGTGAAACACTAAACACTACAAACATTAAATTGTATTTTACCTCAATAGCTATCATTGCAGCCTGTGCTTCTCCAGATCATCTGTTCACTTTGGTGAGGGGGACGGGGTGGGGGGCGGGGGGCAGTATTGGCTCTTACTTTCCAGCCTGTGCACCAGAAGGGGCTGGCACCTGGCTCTCCCCCTAGTGGTCTAAGCATGGCGCTGATTTGTAGGGAGAACTTGCTTCTTGGTGACTTCTTGCTTCCCTGCTGTCCATGAATGGCGCTGACTCACAGGGAAAGGCTGGCGTCTGGCTCTTCCCCCAGTGGCCCACACACGGTACTGACTCCTAAAAACTTTTTATAAAAATATATATACATATGTGTTTACATAAATACATAGAAATATATGAAGCCAAGGCTTGCAAAGGTAGTCACAGTCATAATGGTAAGGATGCATCTATGCAATTTGAATGTTTAAAAAAAAGAATGCTGCTGTAGGTTGAATCTGGCCACATGTTTTAAGATTCAGTCCCATCTTGTGGTGCTACTGGGAGGTGGTGGAAGGAAGTTAGGTATTGGGGTATATATCCATGATAGGGATATTAGAATCCCAGCCCTTCCCCGGTCTTGTTTTCTTTCTTGCTTCTAGGTCATCATAAGTCAAATAGGTTCCTCAACGCCTTGTTCCTTCCACAATGTACTGTGCCACCATAGACCCAAAGCACAGGGCTGATCAAGTCCTCAAACACATGAAACCCTGAGCCAAAATAAACTTTTCCTCATTTTAAGATGATTATCTCAGGTATTTTGTTACAGTGATGGAAAGCTGAAAAATACAAATACCTTTGTGAATTTCACATATAAAAATGAATGTAAAAAAAGTTAATAGAAATATAAAGAAGATGAAGATAACCTATTCTGGGATGCTACAAAGAGCATTCAGTTAAATATTTATTGAGTAGATCCTGTGGTTCTGTCATTTGCCAACATCTTAGTGTATGCATTTCAGAACTTTCATGACCATCGAGTCTAATATAGATTGTAATCGTTTATTGATATGGATTACTACATGAATAATATGCATCATTATATAATAAGCCCTTATTATTTAACATTTAGAATAATGTATTTAGCATATATTTATGGAGCACTAACTTTAGCTAACATGATATTAGGCTCTGAGAATAAAACAGATATAGTCTGTTTCTGTTATTAGGTACTTTCTTTAGAAATGGCTCATCAATCGAAAGTACTCCAGGTTTTTCTTTTTTTTTTTAGACAGAGTCTCACTATGTAGCTCAGGTTGGCCTCGAACTCAGTGTGTAGTAGTCCAGGCTGGCCTCAAACTCAGTGATGCTCCTGCCTCAGCCTCCCAAGTGCTGGTATTACAGGTATGCACCAACATGCTTGGCTCCAGGCCCTTCTTTATTGAACAAATAATTGGATGAGAAAAGCTAACAACAGTGCCAAAAAGTCTATTTGAAAAGTGAAGGGCGAATGGGTGAAGAAGCTAGTCTGCAGAGTGAACTTGGGAAGAACAAGAGAGAAGGAAGATAAAAGCAAAACTAAAAGTACATATTGCATCTAAGAAATAATAGTGTGGGTTACCATAGGAATTCATGATAGTGGGATCCAGTCTTCTTTTATACCATGCACATGTAACAGGAGCTAGTGAGAGAGGTTCCACATACGCTGTCCTGAAAATTACTTGCTCCTATCCCATGATTGTGTGACACGTCCTATTTATTCCCCCAGCCAGCGTTGCCACATCCTGTCTCCTATATCATTTCTTTACAAAACTTATAGTGAGAGACTGTCACTTAACCAATACTATCTTGATGAAATTCATAATTACACAGTACATCAAGTTTAGACAACTGTAGATAGTTCTTTGAAATGTCCATCTGTGAAAACAAAGATTGGTAGCTATGATGGAAAAATACCAAGGTATATTTGTCAGTAAAGCAAATGAGCCATCAGAAGGAAGTTAAAACTGTAAGAGCAAGAAGAGGGGACACTGAACTTTAAAGTTTCTTGAGAAGGAAGAAACCAAAACACAAGTATAAGGGTTGACTTCAGAGGAAAGGGAGTTGCCTCCACCGAAAAAGAAGCAAAAGAAGAGCTTAGATTTAGAAAAGTTTGAAGAGGAGCTGCAAACATATAGAACAATGTCACCTCCCTAGAGCAAAGAGGTAAATGCTTCGCTCTGAGGTTTGAAGAGAGTGGAAGTTTTTAATAGTTTTTTGGGGGAAGCAAACAGAATAGAGAAGGCCAGGCTTAGCTAAGAGCCTGTAGAATCTGTGGTCCGGGGAGGACTTTTTTAGCTCCTTGATTTCAGGCAAGAAAAATGGAAGGGAGTAGGTATTAAAAGCAAGAGGTAAAGTGCTATAGTGAACTGAATTAAAAAAAAAAAAAGAGGAGGAATGTTTTCCAACTGGGAGAAAGAAAGCTTCACAAAAGAAACAGATCTAAGAAAAGGCAGTTGCTAAATGAGGACAATGGTCGGAGAAAAGGAGAAAACCAGTATGGGGGAGTTAAAGATAAAACCATGGTAGCAATGAACTCCTGGCCCAGTAGTAGCGATGATGATCCGTTGGCTTCTAAAACAAACATGCTTGCAGCTGATTATCTGAATTGGTAAGACTGGTTTTATATTTCTTTTTGTTTCTTAGAATTGACAACTTACCTAGCAGGCCTCCCAGTTATTTTTAGTTGCTGAAAAGACATGACGGAAAGACAAGCATAATATTCTTCATGCTTTAGAAGACAGGATCCAGAAAGCAACAGGAAAGAAAAATTTCTGTCTTCTTTGTGACAGTTATCAGTTGCTATATTTCCTTCTCTAGGTCTATTTTGTAGTTTCTTTTAGTTACTGAGTTTATTCCCTTATTAAGACCTTTCGATCTACACTAAGGGTCTTCTTAATAATATTTGTTATTCCATGAATGTTTAACCTAATAGAAATTGACCTCGAGGAACTGAGATAGGGGCAAGAGAAAACTTGAAACCAACTTTTAGATGGGCTGTTATCTTGCCACCCTAATTCTTTAAGAAACACTGTTTAACACTTGGCAACTATTAAATAATTTACACTGAGGTAATACCTACCTTAGAGATTCCTTGTCACATGTCTTTTCTACCATAAACAATGGGGAGGAAGCTCAGTGTGAATAGTATTGTCATAACAGTGTATCAACATGTGATCAATATGCATAAGCTTCTCTAATCGCAATAGGAAAAATACAGTAGTGAAACACCTACTTAGAGGCCTTCCTTCTGGAGACCAGTCTCTTTATCTTTCGACTGATAGTACTTACTACAAACGAGCAACTTTTGCACATTTAAAAAATTTAGTATTTCTTCTTTTTCTGAAGAGGGCAAGGCATTGGATTTTTTTTGAATGAGCAAATATTCACAAATTACTAATGCAGGGATGTAAAATATTGGCTCTTTACTTGGGGACTGTTGGCTCTTTGCTTCCTGTCACTTTCGAGAAGGGAACACGAATCTCTTACACTGTTGTCAAATAGAAGGAAAAATAATATTTCTATTTTTAGGACTTTTATTCCCTTTTAAAATTATTTTATTATTATTTTTAGGATTTTTTTCTTCCTTTCAAAATCAAAGTTTAATAAGGTATCGTGTCCACCAATCCAGTGGGCAATGATTTTTAAAATTTTTATTTATTGTAAATTTTTTGACATAACAGTAAGTCTTATCCTTAGGAATTCACTGCATGGGTTGTTCTGAATTTCCATTAAAAATCTGAAATTCTTTCGTCACTTCAATTGTAATGGAAGTGGGGTTGGGCAGGTGGAGATGCGCTGTGAGATTGAGGTAATCGCAATTTAATCTCTCACATTCAGATTTGCTTCTCGGGCTCTGACTCAGTCTTGCTCCTCTTTTTTCCTAGCTCCCGCCGTCCTCCTTAAAGGTAAAACTCCTAACCCGCTAAATATTAGTGTCGGCGGCCTCTGCAGCAATAATGTGGTTGAGTCCGCGTTTCTCAATGGTCGCCTTTTAGGCCTCATTCAGAACATGGTACAGTCATACTTATCACATCCCCGAGGCCCATGAAACGCTCAGTACAACAGAAGCCAGGGACCCGTGCCTCACCCAGCTCTCACTCTGGAGAAACAAAGCAAGGGACTTCACACGGCCGAGAACCCACCCCGCCCCCAGCCCATCAGCCTGGGCGCATGCGCAGAACAGGCGGCTGTTCCGGGATCGCGGGCATCCGCACAACCGTCAAGGTCTCGAAAAGGACTGAGTTCCTCATTGCTCAGTGGAAATCCCTGTTAACAGCTAATTTACATTAGCTCTTAATTGGAAAAAAAGGAAATAACGGTTTCGTTTACGCATATAGCGCGTTTCCGGTTCAAACACCCACTTCCGGCTTACTGCCGGTTCCGGTCCCGCCCATCACTTCCGGCCTCTGAGGTTCCGCTGCGGTCGGTTTCGGCGTCCGCTGCAGCTGGTTCCGCCACGCTCCAGGTGAGAGGATGCGGGTCAGCCTGGTGCGCTGCCCTTGGAGATACTTCGTGGCCGGGGGTCGCGACTCTGCGGCCCACGCTGTTTAGCCCGTCCCGCGGCCGCCTGCGATGGGATGGGGGCCGTGACTTGTCAGACCTGCGCCCAGGCCCCGGCCCCGGCTCTGGCCGGCGGGCGCTGGGGCCCGCAGCCTTCCCGCCCGGGCTTCGGTCCTATTTCGAAGGCCTTCTGCGCTCCTGTCTGTTTCGGGTCCCCAGCTTCACTTCTCTCTCGTCTTGCGCGTGTCTGACTCCTCTCTCTCCTCGCTGAAGACTCTTCTTGGTACAGGCCTCCTGAGGCTGCCCCTTACCGGCCCCTTTGTGCCGCTCTCTCTGCACCGTCTTGCAGTGGTTGATGTAGTGTCCTCCAGGCAAGGAATCGACGGCACTTGACAGTTACCTGACGTTGCACTCGTCGAAAAGTGACCCCCGTCCTTTCCAAAAGTTACGCTTGCTGCTGTGCTTTCCAACTGTCGCTTTTGCTACTCTTTAGTTTTGCGTTCTTGGCAAGCAGTTTTAACTTACTTTTCAGGTTTCTGGTCGGTAGAAAGAAGACAATAGTTCAGGATTGTGAAGAGTAAATGAGGTGATTTAGTTAAACTGTGTGGCTTGTAGCTCTGCCACCACCATCATCATATAGCACTTTTCCTTAGTGCTGTCACAGTATCAATTGCCTCAGAAGACGGAGTCCCAGAGTTAGGAATTCGCTAGGCAAAGCCAACACACGTGTTAAGCCGTTATTCTTTGGGTTTGGGAACCCGTGTCCCACACCCCCATAATTTTTCATACATTTATATCGTGTTACCGCATTAGTGCGTATGATCCCACCCTGCTTCTCTTCCTTCCTCTTGCCCGCTTTTTCTTTTGTGGTATTAGGGCCTGGATCCAAGGCCTCAGCAATCGCAGGGAAGCACTGAGCTGCATTCTCACTATTTTGAAATAAAGTCCCACTCAAGTTGCCGAGGCTGATTGTAACTTGGAATCCTCCTGCCTCGACCTCCCTAGTAACTGGAATTATAGGTGTGCAACACTACACTTGGCTGTGCATGATCTCAACAGTGATGAAATGAGGTCCAGTAACTTCAAAACTGTCCAGAGGTCTGTGAACTGTCTTCAGTGTTAAACGTAAGAGCCCAGAGAAGTGGCTCTGAAATTTTAGCATGCTTTAGAGATGGTGAGATGAGGCCGGTTAAAACAAAGTGTTGGATCATTCTCTCCATCTTGATTACATTTCTAACAAGTTACCAAGTGAGGTCAATGCTGGTGATTGGTCCAGGGCCACACTTTGTTAAGCACTAGATCAGAAGAGACATGACTTGTCCAAGAGCTTAAATCCCAGGTGGTCTCACTCCAAACCCACCCCTGCCCTGCCCTGCCCATTATAGTGTTTATTAAAGCTGGATGTTTTTATAGTTCTTATAAATGATCATTTTTATTCCCGTCTCTTCCTTAAAGCATATTTTAGTTTGATTCCAAAGTCCATTTGACTTTTTACTGAAGATCATAACATCTGTTACTACAAATTATAAAATGGAATATGTTGCCTAAATTAACATACTTGTTTTAAACCTTCAGTAGAATGGATTATAAGCCTAAGAGAGTAAGTATAAGTATGTATGTAAATATGAAATGAGTAAATATAAATATGATTGTATTCATATAGGTAAAGGTGAGTTTATGATACTCTCTTCTAGTGGCCATGTTAAAAGCAGACATTTTTTCCAAATTATTTTTGCATATTGAGACTAAAATTAGCCTCACTTAGTATTGGGTGTAATCATTGTTTGACTAGTGCAATCAAATGTTTCACCAAATAATTGAAAACACTTCGGAAGCACTACTTCAAGATTAGCAAACTCAGAAATCTAATCTATGGTGAAATGAGTTTATGAAAAGTAGAAAGCTTTATGGGGAATAAATTCACTCATCAACTTAATTGTTGATAAGAGAACAGTTACTATGTAAAATTTGTAAGCTTAGAACTGTGCCTGTGGGTTTTGTATTTATTGAAACTTTGTTGCCTTAACTCCTGTAGGTCCAAGTCAAGAGAAAAGATAATTATGGTATGGGAGTTGTAGGGTATGTGAGATTTGGAACACCTGTTTACCTGCTATGTCCCCACCAGCAGATTGTGTCTCTTAGATCTTGTTTCTTTAAAAAGGGAACTCTATCAGACAACCTTATTAAATGAGATTGTGTAAAACTGGCCATTTCATAAAATATGAAACATAACAGCTTTTTCCATATTTAGCATAGTGCCTGGAACATAGTAAATGTTCAGATTTAAATTTATTTAACCACTACCTACCTATTATAGTATTACCTTACCATAGTATACCCAGTATGACTTCTAAATGTTAACAAATTTAATCCTCATAAGAACCCTGAGAAATTACAGTATGACTTCTAAATGTTAACAAATTTAATCCTCATAAGAACCCTGAGAAATTACACAGTATGACTTCTAAATGTTAACAAATTTAATCCTCATAAGAACCCTGAGAAATAGGTATCATCCTTATTTTTCAGGTGATGAAATCTAGGAACTGAGACAAGTTAAGTTCCCAGAGTCAAACAACTACTAAGTGGGAAAGCTGGAATCTGAACTAGACGGTTTGACTCCAAAGTCTGTGCTTCTCCTATGATTACAACACATTACCTGTCAAACGTTAAATGAAAGATAATATTCTGTCATGACGGAACTTGCCTGTAATCCTGACCAAGGAACACGAGGAAAAGTAGCTTTTCCTTTCCTGTTTCCTCAAGGAGACTGTGATAGAGTATTAAGAAGCAGTAAGTGTAAGCGAAAAATTGGGATAGTGAGGTAACTTTTAGTGTCAGTAACTTAGTGTTTAGGGAGCACTCTATAGGGAGAAACGTGTTTCTATACCACTGAATTGTAAAATAGAACTCAAACTCCACCTACCTCTGAGACTTAGAGTTACAAGTGTCTCTGATACGTCCGTTATAACTTGTTCCTTTATGTATGCTTGCTGTTCTAGGTATTTCTTCGTGAAGGAAAGCTGCCGCTTCATATGCTTCAAAAATGGCTCTCCCAATCATTGTAAAATGGGGTGGACAGGAATATTCAGTGACTACACTTTCAGAGGAAGATACTGTGCTCGATCTCAAACAGTTTCTCAAGACTCTGACTGGAGTGCTGCCGGAACGCCAGAAATTACTTGGGCTCAAAGTGAAAGGTAATTCTCTCCCTGCTATACATCTTTTGCATTGATATTTATGAATTTTTATACTTACTATCACCTTTCTTTAAATAATCTTTCCTTTTTTTTGGTCTTTTTGAGATGTCTTTGCTAGAAATTTTTCTAAAATTGGTTTAGTGGTAAAAATGTTAATGTGCAAGTTTACTTGAGAATGCCACAAGTAAGGTTACTTTTTATTCCTCTGACAGTCGGTGTTGGCTTCTTAGAGCTTTGGTATAGAAATCTCAGGTGAAATGTCATTTATTTTCTAACAATGCATTTTAGCACAGTGTTTCCATTACAGCTTGGACCTTGTACTCTCCATGAATAATCTCTCCTGTTTTAAAAGTAAAAGTGATATTTAACATTTGTACATAATGTTCATATCCAGCTAAAAGAGATTTTTGTGTTGCTTACCATTTTGTCTTATCACTGAAGGGTGAGTTTTGAGTAGCTGTAAGTCTGTAGTTTATTTTAGGCCCTTGATTTTCGAGGCTTCCTGACAAAGCGTTGTCTTCATCTTGAACTGTAAAATAAAACATGAACTTATGTTTAGTTAGTTGAATAAAAGTGTTCTAGGATAGAATGAGGGAAAACAACACTGGTTTTAGTTGTGATTTCTTAGTCCTAGATAGGACTAATTCAGCAGTAATAATTTGTTAATGAAAGAAAACAAAACAACAATAAAATCCCAAAACTGCTGTGGCAATTGCACCAAACCTTTTAATGTTAGGGTTTTGTATAATGGAATAGTGAAACTAGCACCTGGACTTTAGTGAGAAAACAGTCATTTGCTTGTATTGTAGGCAAACCTGCAGAAAATGATGTTAAGCTTGGAGCTCTCAAACTGAAACCAAATACTAAAATCATGATGATGGGAACTCGTGAGGAGAGCTTGGTAAATGTTTACTTTTGTTACCATTTGTCCTTTTGAAGATACTATGATTTATAATTTTAATTGTGGTAAAATTATGAGTCTCCATGGCCAGTGAAAAATAAAAGCTGTACATTGAGTATGGTATTAACTTAGTAGGAAATAAGAGCTGGGGAACTTTTTAGTATGTATTTAATTATAAGTGTAGTAGTAATCCAATTGGTCAAATTGAACATGGTAAATCTGTCCAGGGGACACATATAATGAGTTATTGATTATGAAAATTTTCTCATAGTGTGTATTTGAAAGGTTCTTGAACTCAAATTGTATTTCATCTGATTTTTTTTTTTTTATGCTGTGAATGTATTTGTTATGTTAAAGGTACTATAGTAAAACTTTTCTGTCTTAATAGGAAGATGTCTTAGGTCCACCCCCTGATAACGATGATGTTGTTAATGACTTTGATATTGAAGACGAAGTAGTTGAAGTGGAGAACAGGTAAGCAAGCGCTTTTATCTTTAGAAGGAATTGTCACATGGGAAAATGAGTGCTTCATTCGATTTCATTTTTTCCATTAGGGAAGAAAATCTGTTGAAAATTTCTCGCAGAGTCAAAGAGTATAAAGTGGAAATACTGAATCCTCCCAGGGAAGGAAAAAAGCTGTTGGTACTAGATGTTGATTATACATTGTTTGGTAAGTCAGTTAATAATGCTTTTCATCTTCTGTTTCTCACAACAACTTTTGTTTTTCTTTTGTTTGTTTTTTTCCAGCAACTCAGGGTTCACATGAAATATTTGAAAGTTTTTCTTATTATTACAAAAGTAAATCATTCACTGTAGGAAATACTGATGAAAAAAAGTCATTTGTAATTTCAAGACCCAAAGATGACCACTCTTAATATTTTGGTGTGTATCTTCTAGTGTGTATGTATGTATTGCCTTTTCTTTTCTTTTACTTAATTATAGCTAGAACATCATCTCAGTCAATAAATATTATTTGTTGTGAATATATATACATATCATACAGTGTTCTACTTTATCGATGCATTAAATTTAATGTAGTAGTTTCTGATTAACATTTATATTTTTATGAGGAATATTTAAAAAGTCATTTTGGATATTTTATCTTTTGTTTCTGCTTAATTATATTCAGGCAGTTTTTTTAATTTGAAATTTATCATGTCCATAGAAAAAGAAAGACGTTATTTCATTCTGTGTTATTGGAAAGAAGTATTTACTTATACTGCATTTTATTTATCTCTATTCCTAGACTTTAAATGTATTTTATAACTTATGTACTTATTTTTTAATATTTAGTAAGTTAGTCCTGTCCTTTTAGTTGAATGTGATTATATCTGCCAAGTCCTAAGTGTCATTTTCACAAATAATACCTGAACTTTAGAGTGTAATGAGAAAAAAAAAATTACAACTTTTATAAGCCAGATTTCTCAGTTTTTCTCTTTGTGCTTTGATCAATAAAAATTGGAGCTCAAAGACACTAAATTTTGTTTTGAAAGATGTATCTGTCAGCCAGTCTAATTCAACTTGAAGCAGCATGAGATTGAATGTTTATGTTACATTTAATAATTACTACATTTCATAATAATTTCAGTGTCAACTTGTCCTCAGTAGCAAACTAATAATCATGTCTGATCAATTTTGTTTTAGACCATAGGTCTTGTGCAGAGACTGGGGTAGAATTAATGCGGCCATATCTTCATGAATTTCTAACATCTGCATATGAAGATTATGACATTGTTATTTGGTGTAAGCTATATGTATTTTTTGATTTCTATGGAACTAAAGTTGTTCATTATATTCTTCTGTATAAAATGAATTCAAAAGAACTATTTAGATATGGAAGTTTTCTTTTTTAAAGGAAATTCATAAAATTAAGCATTTTTTACTTTCTTGCATGTATATAAACATACCTATATTTGTTACATAAAATCGAAGTAGTTTTAGTATAGGGCAAAAATAGATTATGGTGCTAGAATGAAAATGAACTTATTTTCTTAATCTGACAGAGTAGAAATTTTTCTGATCTGATCCTTGGTATTTAAGAGTATTACTGTTTTCTTTCTTGCTTACTCTAGTTTCAAAACATTTGGAGAAAGATAAGTTTTTTAAACCACAGTGATGTAACGCTACAGAAATAAAAGGCTATATAAGTTACATAAGGAAAATTGATATACAGACCAATGTAGTGTTACTCCTATTGTGCTCTATGGGTCACTCTAAAACATATAAGTCGATGATAAGGTAATGCTTGTTCTCTAAAATGTAAATCTATCATGTTACTAAAGGCACTGTTTACTTCAGTTATTTATTTTTGCCAAAAGTTTCTTGGAAAATGAAGCAGTGCATTGATTTACATCCCATGTTTGTGTGAACATTTAAAGTTACTCCTTGGCAATATTGTAAGCAGAGAGGAATTCTCATTGTGAATTAAATAAAATGCCATCCATTAAAAGTGCTATACTGTATTTAGTTGAACGAGGTCTTTGATGAGAAGCAAGATAGTGGGTTATAGTCTGTAAATTTCCTTTGTAATTCCTTAAGAATATTTTCATTGTCCAGTGATAATAGAAGTTCACAGCTGTTAAGGTTAAAAGCATGTTAAAAATTTGATAATTTGAACTAGCTGAGCATTGTGGTGCATACGTATAATCTCAACACTTGGGAGGCCAAGGCAAGAGGATCGCCATGATTTCAAGAGCAGCCTGGACTACTTAGTGGTTCAAACCTGAACTACAAAGCAAGACCTTGTCTCAAAAAATCATGATACTTTTCTTGTTTAACATTGTAAGGGGAGGCCGGTCGTGGTGGCTCACACCTGTAATCCCAGCACTTGGGAGGCTGAGACAGGAGGATCATTGTGAGTTCGAGACTAGCCTGGGTTACAAAGTGAGCTCAAGGCCAGCCTGAACTGCATAGTGAGACCCTGTCTCAAAAAGATCAAAAAAGAAAATAAATATATAGATAGATAGATAGATAGATAGATAGATAGATAGATAGATAGTAAGGGGAAAGAGATCCCTGCTGAGCAGATTTTTATTCTACAACTGACAGTCTGAGAGGACATTTGAGAAAATTTATCTTAAAACTAGTTTATCTTAAAAGTTTAAAGAACTTTTATATATTTAAGGGTTTTTTTTGTAAATTATATTTTGTGGCAGGATGTTGATAAGGGCACTTCACTTTGGAACTGAATAAACTAGGCTTTTAATTCTGGCTGTCTTTACTATGTGATGCTGACAGGCCACTTAATCTCTCAGAACCAGTCTCCTTGCTTAAAAATAATGGTTAACCCAAAATATATAAGTAAAGATGAAAATAAAAGCTAGTAGGGAACATGAGGTGTAGACTTCGTGGAGATGGAAGGGAATCTGGGGGAGAGAGAGGACGGTGGGAGGAAGAGGAAGTAAAATTGATGGAGATGCAGTATGTACAGTTCCCGAGAAGCATGTGGTTATGTACCTCTGATGACCAGCAACTGAAATCAGTAATCAGTATTGCAGCCTGTTCCATGTTTGACATCTAGTAGTTATTTAATCATGAGAAATTGCTCGCTTTGAGTTTCTGCATTGTGGACACAGAATACTAATTTTTCTTTAAAAACTCCCTGTTTTATATATGCTTTCATTGTAGGTAATGTATTCTGTAAAATGTTAGTTCAACTGATCAGTTTTGCATGTTAATGTAATTCTTTTGCTTTTCATTTGTATGTGCTGAATATTTTTGTCTTGAGGACTCAGACTACCTCTTTCATCTTTACATACATAGACACATAAACATATTTTAAGTAGTTAAACTATGTTTTGCCTCTTCTTAAACATCTTTCTTGGTAATGTCTATATAGTTTAGTTCAGTAACTTGGGTCCAGGAGAGCACATAGAGATGGTTTGTAATTTAGTATCAGCAGTGCCAAGATTGGCCAGTGTCTGACAGTGAGCAGGTATGCAACACAGGTATATAGTTTTTAAATTTCTTTCTGTCTGTCTGTCTGTCTTGGGGGAATACTGGGAATCAAACTTAAAACATTGCATTTGCCAGGCAGGTGCTGTGCCACAATTTACATCCTTGACTGTTTCTTTGTTATAAGCTGCTGCGCTCAGCATTGTTTACTAAATGTGAGAAGTGCAGATTTTTGTTGGACCTAGCTATTATTCAGCATAAATTTTTGACACGTAACCTTAATATGTTCATATTCACACGCGCATACACACACACATGCAAGCACATTTCCTGGAATTAGGAATGTGGAAGAAAGTTAAAATCAAGACATTCCAAATTTAAGTTGGAATTGGGAATTTGGGTCTTACCAGTTTCCTAGGTCTGAAAATCTTTCAAGTGCTTTTTAACTGTATTTTACAGGTAAACGTTGTTTAAGCTTTATTTCTAGTAGAGAAAGTTTATTTCTTGATGACTATTTAAAAGGAAATTATCATACAAATACTAGGATTATTATCTGTGATGCTAGGGACTGTTATTTGTGGTGCAGTCATCTTTGAAAATTTATGTATATAGATTTTTTAAGTGAAATTCAAACTTTATATGTTTTGTATTTTCCTCATATTTTAGCTGCAACAAATATGAAGTGGATTGAAGCTAAAATGAAAGTAAGTGTTAGAAATAGCTATTTTAAAATATTTTGAAACTGTCTTTTTAAAAGTTCTGAAACTAATTTCATTCTTACTGGCATATATTTAGTAGATAAATGAATGCGAATATCGGGGTAGAAATAGCTTTAAAGGCTGTGTCATGGTGGCTTGTACTGAATGCCTAAACTGTTTTCAAGAAAAACTTCCCTTTTTTTCACTCCCCATTTTACAGTGTTTTTTTTTTTCCTATTTCTGGTTTATTTTCCTCGGACTACTGTTTGTTGATTTAATTAAATGAAACTAAAATACTTGATGGTGGTTTAGTGAGTTGAATGGCCAGTGGTATAGAAAGTTGGGATAAGGGGAAATTGCAGCTGGAATATTAAATCCTTGAATTTTCCCTATTACTATATTTTAATCTCATGAACACTTATGTTTATAGGAACTGGGAGTGAGCACAAATGCAAATTATAAGATTACCTTCATGTTGGACAGTGCTGCTATGATAACAGTGCATACCCCACGGAGAGGACTGATAGATGTAAGAATTTGTTTTACCTTTATTTAATGACATGTTTATTTTCTAGTGTACTTTTTGTGTGTATAGTGATAGAATAAGTCATGGAGTTTAGAAATCATGAGTGGATAGTAAAGTGACAGTTTTGACATTGAAAAT
Organism: Hydrochoerus hydrochaeris; assembly: GCA_004027455.1. NCBI lineage: Eukaryota > Metazoa > Chordata > Mammalia > Rodentia > Hydrochaeridae > Hydrochoerus > Hydrochoerus hydrochaeris. Next base: position 19,975 of record PVLA01013351.1, read on the forward strand.
GAGTATTATTTAATTTGACATAGAAAAATGAATTTAAACAATTTGAATTTTAATGAAGCAGGACTGTCAAGAAGGCACAGGGGTCAAGGGTAATTGTCTTCTGATGATGACAGCACAGTTTTGCCTGACAGAGCAGGTGAGAAAAATATTGAATATCGTCAAGGAAGACAGTAGAAATAACCCAACACATACTTTCTTTGCCCTGTATGAAAATGCTGATAAAAGCAGATACTTCCTAATACATTTGGGGTGACATGTGTATGGCCCTAAAGAACAGAAACTAGAACCATCAGAGGAAAGGATGGGGCTAAAAAGATGAGGAGTTTTCACTTTGTTAACTCCCCAAGTAACTACTGGCAGGGTTGAACAGCAGCTATCCGCACAGCCCTGCGAGGCACTGCTGGTAATAGAGATGACCTAAACATGGTCTGTGCCTTTTGGAAGCACACAAGCAGGAACTGTGGAGATCTTAGCACACTAGAGAGGCTTGGGTAAGACAGTTTATTCTCAAAATATCTAAAGTACCAAAAGAGCCAGGTACATTTCACCTCACACTGCTGTTCTAGATTTGTAAATAGACCTGATGTAATTCTCAACCTCTGAGAGGGTGTGCGATAGTCCAGGAAGTTGTATGGCTGCTTTGCAGACATTAAAGAATTGCTTTAGATCCTTTTAAAACTGAATAACTACTCTTGTAGTTACCCTTGAATTCTGTAGTTATTCCAGAATTTTCTTGTTAAAATTATGGAAAGTCTTACAAATGTGTTTAGTTCCATTACAATATGAACAGGCTTTTCAGACATACAGACATTGCAAATTGACATCCTGCTTTGAATTTGTGTTGTCCATGATCAGCTTACATAGGTGTCATTGTCTTAGAGGAATGCAGCTGTGGCTTTGTTCTACTGTTTAGTGGTAGCCTTGCTTTTGAGAAAGGATTAATCATTGTTAAGTCTGGATTTAAACCTAAACTTTTGCTCTAAGGTAAAGCCTCTCGGTGTTATTTGGGGAAAGTTTTCCGAGTTTTACAGCAAGAAAAATACCATTATGTTTGATGACATAGGAAGAAATTTTTTAATGAACCCACAGAATGGACTAAAGGTAAGCTATACTTTTATATGCTTGTGTAATCTGGACTTTGTGGTGGAACTTTCAGCACTACTGAGTTTCATAAATTTTTAAAAATGCAGTCAAGTGCCATTGCATAATTCTGTTCTCAGTTATTGACCACATCTGAAAGTTTCCATAAGATTATAGAGAAACTGAAAAAAATTTCTATCTTATTATTTTTATTGTGTCTTGTCTTTGTTTAGATGAAGACTTACTATTGTGTTACAGTTTCCTACAGTGTTCAGTGTAGTAACATGCTGCACAGGTTTGTAGCCTAGGAGCAACAGACTATTTAGTCCTCATGCCTGTGAACTTGGCATGAATTAGGCTATAACATCTAAGTTTGTATTAGGGTGTGCTGTGCTCTCTGATTTTCATGTAGTGATGAAATTGCCTAAGAGCAAGTTTCCTTGTTATTAAGTGACACATGGCCATAGGTAAAAAAAGTTTACATATGAAAATGAACAATATGACTTCTACATAGAAATCTTAGCCAACACTCCAAGTGTTTTATTTTATTGTCTGTTTATTTTGGTGGAGACAGGCTCTCGCTAGGTAATTCAGGCTGGCCTTGAACTCACTCTGTGGTCCAGGCTGGCTTCCAAATGACAGTGTTCTTCCTGCCTGCTTGCTGAGTGCTGAGATTACAGGTGTGCACCACCACATGTGGCTCCAGGTGTTTTATTTTTAGTTAGATTTGTGGGAGTACCTAAGGCTTACTGAGTTTTAGTAGCAGAAGTGAAATTAGAACTAGGAATACAACTGGATAGCTGGAATTAATGGTGTCTGTTTTCCTTTTCAAACTAAGGTTTTCAAAATTCATATGGCCAAGTGCAGATTTTAGAACTATAATTCTAGATTATAGAACAGGGTTAGAAGGAACCCAGTCATCTTGTCTGCTTTCTTAACTATAGAAACAGCCTGAGGACAAGAAAATTCAAGACTTGCCCAAGATCATGTGTGTAAACGGCTGGTTCCTGGTTCAGTGATGATCTTGGCATGCAGTCACGTGAAACTTGTGTGATATGATAGTGATGTTCTAAACCTGACAGCAGCATAAAATTGGGAAGAGATCAACTTGAAAATTAAAAATTCCTGGTACTCGTGGTTGCTCACATGTTGGCACAATATGAAAGTGGAAAACTGTTTCTCTATCATGGTACTAGTGCAGATTAGAGTCTTCATTCGAAGTGGAAATCCTAATGCTAAGATATTTTAGTTTTAGTCCTGAACTTTTCTGTCAGCTACATTTTGGGGCAGTTTTAAAAAACAAGAGAGAAAAACTTGAAGAAAGTACATTTTGGGGCCTTCCTTCTGGATTGTTGATTTGGTCTTTAATGTAAAGTGAGTGTCGTTTAAGGACAGAATGCCAGTCTAGGTCCTGATTTGCCACAAGTATAGAAGTTGTTGACTTAGAAGAAAAGTGCTCCATTACCCTAAGGAAATGACTTCTGTTGGAGGCTTCGGGAGAAGTGGCTTTTCTGTGTGAAACTCAGCAGGTTCAGGGAACAGAAATGTACACTTGACTCTTGACAAGAGATTTGATGATTTCTATTGTCTGATTTCTATGAAATTCATGGTTATTACCTGTTCTTACAAGGAAGTGTAATAATAATGATTAAGAAGTGAACTTTGAAGGGACTTTCAGCTTTTAAAAAAGTACAGACTGGGTTTTTGTGTGTGTTTAGAAGACTTTTCCAGTCGTATTTGGACTCTATCCATCTCTTAATTCAGGGAGAAATGATGTTACACATTTCTAATTCTTTGTGTTACCTTACGGCTGCTTTTTTATTTTATTTTTTTTTTCTTTTTAAAGCTAGACTACTTAGATTCACTGAAGGAATGAATTCCTAAAAATATATAGTCCACACCCTCAAAAATTCTAATCAGAAAATGTTTTTAAGACATGCAGGGTGACCTCTTGCATGTCTCCTTTTGAGAACTCTTTTAAGGTCATTAGTGATAATCTCTCCCCATTGGCATTGAAGTTCTGAAGTTGAGGAATATTCTTAAATACTGTGTTTTGTTATCATAGTTTTATTATGTACTTAGTAGAAATTTCAAAAAAGATTCATGCAGATCTAGATCTATTTAGCTAAAAATAAGAATTTTTAAAATTGTTAACTTTAATAGCAACAGCCTGTCATCTTAAGGCTTGAGATATGATATAAGGCATTGTGAATATGAATGTAAAAAGTGAACTAAAAAATGTGGGTATTGGTCATGGACAAAGCGACTGGTATGAAAACTTTTTTCTTTTTTTAACCTATAAAAGGAAATAATGATATAAGAGAATTCAGCTAATCTAGACATTGTTAAGTTTCTAAAAAATGTTTCTTTGGCTTGAAAGGAATTGTTTATACATGGTGCCTGCCCTGCTAGTCAGCAGTGAGAAGGATAGGTTGTGAAAATGTTACATCGTGCTGGCAGTCCTTATGCCAGAACAAACGGTCAGGTGAATAATACTTGTTTTTTGCCCTTAATTACTGTATCTTGTATGAAACAGAATCATTGAAATAATTCAGTTTCGTTGTCTTAATATTGCTTAAGACCAAATGTTTAGAACATAAAAATAACTTAGTGGGGCTTTGGGTTGAAAATCTTTTTTAGCAGCCATTGACTTTCTGTTTCAGTTTTAAATTCCTTCCTCTTTAAGCATGAAAACTTTTTGCTGTATTACATCCTAATAGATTAAAAGTTAGCACATTGCTTTTATATTCTTTGGGGATTGAATGAAGGAATACTTTAATATATTCCCGTGTTACCCAGGAACGCGCAGAGACTGCCTTTCCTGTGTCATCACACCATATCCCATTCACTGTCGGCCTTGACTTAAGCAGGATACAGCACAGCATCTTTTGGAACCCCGTAGGCACTGCTGCTGCTGCGAAATAGCATTGCCTGTGATGCTTTTCCTCAGTAGTCTCCCACAAATCCCTGGGCGCTTTGCTGGGCCTTCTCAGAGTCCCCTGGGCAGCAGGGGGATCAGCTGACCGCTGTGTTGCTCTCTGTACCTAGCTGTTCAGTGAGAACAGAGCATTGGAAAATTTTTTCTGCCCACTTAAGGGTGATAGTCTGTTTTTCTAGTGACATAAGACAAGTATGTTTAAAACCTCTACTCTTGATAATTACAGTCTTGAACTTCTTTAGTTTATTATTATTGCTATTTTAGTAAGTGACAGTGATTAAATGTTACTTGTTTTTTGAAGTTTTGTGGTGTCAGGGTCCAACCCAGTTCTTTGAGCATCCTAGGTAAGTGGTAGGTTGAGCTACATCCTTAGCATCACTTTGTACAGTAACTGCTTTTTTCCATGTGGAATAAGGATAAATAAGAACTTTATTAAGTATGATTTATTCATTTCTTACATCCTGTAAACTTTAGGAGAATTGTTATGCTTTGTTTTAACAGGCTTTCACTTGCTTTGTAGCCCAGGCTGGTCTCCCAACTCAATGCTTCTGCCTCAGCCTCCAGAGTACTTGGGAGTGGAAGCATGCACTACCACACCCAGCATGTGACTTTGTTTTGTTTTTTTTTTTATAGTGCTAAGGCTTGAACCCAGGGTCTGCCACTAAGCTACATGCCCAACCCTGTGTGTGTATGTGTGTGTGTGTGTATTAAAGAAATGAAACTCAAAAGAAAATGTAAATCAAAGCGGAAGTTAGATAAGTAGGAAGTAGGGAGAAATGCAAATAAATCCCTAAATTATCTATTCCATTATTTCAAAAATATTTTAAGATCTATGTTGTTTCATTTATATGCTAGTGTCTCTTTGAGAAGAAAGTTTTGTCCTTTTGTTTATTTGTAAGAGTTTTTATATGTGACTTGTATTCTAGTAACATTTTGACCATTCTTTTAAGATCATGATACCAATGCAGTGTGCTACTTATTGTTATTCTCTAGTTATTTTGTTGAGAAATTTTTTTTTCTTAAAAGAGTGCTTTTATATTTTTTATTAATATCTACCTGTATTACATTAAAATAAGGGAAATTTTTTTTTTTTTTTTTGGTACCAGGGATCAAACTCAACCTTGCACTTGCCAAGCAGGCACTTATGCTGCTGAACTAAATCCCCAACCCCCAAATAAGGAAATTTAAAAAAAATTTATAAGTGAAAAATTTGAATATACAGAACTACATATTATATAATGAATCCTATGTATGTATCACCTAAGAGGCTTATAAATTCATATAACTTTGTTTGCTCTATACCTTCTCCCTCAATATTTGAAAGCAAATCCCAGACATACCATTTCATTTAAAATTAAAAATTTTGAAAGACTATCTTAAATTGTATGAAGATATTTGTACTGATCTCTTTAAAAGGAAAGCAACACTCTTTATTGAGGTAGTAACATAGAATTTACTGCTTGACAAGCTGTTGTAAAGATAACTCATATATAACTGCCACCCATGTCAAGATACATACAATCCTATGTTTTGATTTTTCTACTAGCCTGACAAATAGTTTGAAGTAATGCTTCTTAAAAGAATGCCTTTCATTACAAAATAGGTGTTGTAGTCAAGGGTTGTGAGGAGAACAATTAGAATCAGGACACAGAATTTATAATATTATTTTATGATGGTCACCCAGAGTTAACACAAGAAAGTGTAGAAAGTCTGTCCACAACATTAAAAACAAAGAATATTCAGCCAAGGGCCTGGATCCCACAGCAATGTCCTGCATAAGTCCAAGAGAAAACCTAGAACCTATGCCAGTGCCTCCCATGAATCCAACCGGAGGTCTAGAGCCCATGAGAAGGACTCACACGAGTCTGTTTTACAAATCCGTGATGGGAAGACCCAAAGGTCAGCAGTGGAAGCTAGAAAGTATGGCAACAGTGAAGGAGCTGTGCTGGGAGGTTGAGGGTTCCACACTGGAGCCAAGAAGTCACATGCATAATAAAGACCAGGGCTGTCCTAAAAAGCACCACAGCCATCCTCAGCGACACAGAGGTGTCCTGAGCTCCTCCAACAATAAGAACAGTCAAGTACATGCCAGAAAGCCAGCATGACAAGTTTCTCATGAAACTTCTCAAGAAACTTGTGAAGTTAAATAATTTGTGTGGAAGTTTAGTGATAAAATATTTATGATTAAATGTAGCAGAAAGCAGGCAATATATGTATGTGTATAATGATATTTCAGATCTAAAAATGTCATAGAAAAATACTGGAGTGAGAATGATCACTTAAAATTTACATCACTTTCCAATTAGATCAAGCTTGTATTTGAGTGTTTTGGTTACTTTTTTCTCATTGCTGAGACAAAATACTCTGCCCAAAGTTAAGGAAGGAAGGTTTATTTAGCTCAGTTTTTGGAGGTTTCAGCCCATACTTAGCTGGCTTCAAGGCAGGATAGTATGGCAGAGAAACAACAGTTCATGGCAGCTGGAAAACAACAAAAGCAGCAAGAGAAAGAAGAAAAAAGCATGAGAGAAGACTCTTTCTGTCCCTTACATTGTGTGTAGGCCAGTCACACCAGGGCAGGTTGTAGCATTCACACTCTTAATCCCAGTATTGGACCATAAATCAGTCACAAACTCTAGAAGCCTACCCCCATGACCACATAAGGCTTTGGGTGGGGGGATGCAGACACAAATTATAACATTAGGTTAAATTTTTTTAATAAATGAAGTAATATAAATGAAATTAATTAGTAAAAAGCACCTAAAATGATGGGGAAAAAGTTGTGAATCATTTTGCAAAGTAGAGTAACTATATAGGGTTTCAAGTGCTGTGAGAAAACTGGTAGTGTCAGTTTCGGACTGAAAGGATGTAGATAAAATAGGTGAAAGAGCTTTTAATTTGTACTGTAAATATTCCTGACTTTCTGTTCACTGTACTTAGGCTAATATAAAAGTAATTTTTAGTTTTGATGTCCTTGGTGATATTTTATCCTTGGAAACTAAATCATAGACCTAGCGTAAGTTTTTTTAGTTTTCCTTTATCACAGTGCGAAATTTTGTTTCCTAATAGATAAGGCCTTTTATGAAAGCACATCTAAATCGAGATAAAGACAAAGAACTTTTAAAATTAACTCAGTACCTCAAAGAGATAGCAAAATTAGATGACTTTTTGGAGCTAAATCACAAATACTGGGAAAGGTAAGTGCTTGGTGCTTATTTATTTTCTCTGTACATTAATGAATGAAAAAAACTGTTGAGCCTAAAATGTTTATGCCAACTTTTATTTAAAATGGGTAAGTTCTAAAAATATTTTCTAATTCATTGATATACCACTGCACCTCAAAACTATTTTGCCCGTTTTTCTTAATCTCTCACTTGTTCATAAAATAACATCATAAGCTCTTTAATAATTCTAGTAGAGAGGACTTGAGAAATTGGTACACATTCATGATGCTACCTGAAAATTTTGTGACATCAAGCAGCCCATTCCCCTATGAATCATGAGAATGTAACCCATGTTCTTACACTATAAAATAATATCAAGATAGAATGTTAAAATTGTTCTGAATAGTGTTAAAAATTCCAAAGACTTCCATTTATAGTGAAATACTTTATTCCACTGAACAAGCATGTGCCAAAGGTAATCATTATTAATTATGTCTTGCTTCAGTTTTTTTCCTAAATAGAGACACATGCATAAATCCAGTATAGATCAATCATGTAATCGTCGAGTTTTGAGGTAGAGAAAAACCTCTGGTGAAATAGAAGGGATTATTATGGTATGTACTATAAGAAATGGTTTGGAATTAGGTCTTTAGAGTTTGAGCTCCAGTAATACAGCAACAAAGGAGACTGTATGCTAACACTTTGCCTTTTCATATTCCACTTTTGGCTTTTCAGGTCACTTTGCCACATAGCTCGTTAATTATAGTCTCATGATCCTATTTGGAGGATAAAGCTTCCTTTTTTCTTTTTTTGGTCCCTATCTTTAAATTGCAGATAATGTAACTGAGTCATGGAGATAAATGCTTAGCACCCTGCCACAGAGTAAGCAAGCAGAACTCATCCAGATTTCCTGATTTTAGGAAGCCTTTTCCCACTTCTGCACTGCTAACTATAGCAGTTCATAAATGTGAGAAATACAGAGAAATTTTTAAATTCAATGCTAGATTTCTATTAAATAATATAAACAAAATGTTTGCTTAGTAAATGTCTTTGTATCTTTGCTTTCTTCATTAGAGATTTTAGTGTTTTGGGGCCATTATCTTTAGGCAAGAAAAATAGGATCTTTAAATGGAATTTGATTTTTTTATGTTACAAGATTAGTTAACATTGACTCTCAGATTTGAAAGTGGGCAAAATAGCAAGACAGTTGATGAATGCAGCCTCTGGAGTCTTAATTTGGGCTAGTAACTTAACCCCTGTGTGCTGTGTAATAGGAATACATTCTTCCAGAAATTCCTCATGGAGCTATTGAGTGCTTTACAGTGCGAGGCAGTGAGCAGATGATAGTGAATATGAGCAGTACTCACCTTGAAAGGTTTTGTCGTTTAAATAAATACCGGGAGAATTACAGTGTTGCCATGAATTTAACATGCCATAGCTCTGACACCTTTACTTCTTGCAGGTATCTCTCAAAGAAGCAAGGACAGTAGTTACAAGTTATCCGAACAGTTGTTGAAGATACTTGAGATCCATGATCTTTTGCTTTTATGCTAGAAATCATGATAGTGCTGGACACTGAAGCAAATACCAGACTGCTTATTCTTGGTCTTCCGGTTTTTGTAAATTTAATTTTATATTTTTTGAACATCATAGCAATATGCTTTAAAAAATCCTTTTCCCCTAAATGAATATACCATTATTCTTGAAAAAATATTTTCTCTGGCATTGATTACTGAGGTTTTTCCACAAAAAAAAAAAAAAAAAAAAAAAAGGAAAAAGTGGAAAAAAAGTGCATACTCACCAGGGTCATTTGTGACTAGAAATAAGTTACGTCTTGTGTTTTTGTTTCACATTATCAATTGCTTACATCTAAAACCAAACCCATTTTGAAACTAGGGCTTTTCCCTTTAAGAAGGCAAACAAGTTTTTGAGTAGAGAACTTGGTTTGTTATGCTTAAAATTACCAATAATTTTTTTGTTTCTTTGGCACAGACAAAAGTACTCTGCTAGGTTCATCTCTAAATTCTGAGATGTCTGTTTGATCTGTGTGTGTCAGTGTTCTTCCAGTAAAACCAGAGAACATACTAATGATACAGCTGCTGTGTCATAGTATGAGAAATAGAAAACTTGACTGGAGAATAATATTAAGGAACAAGAATGTACTCTTTGATGGCTAAATAGAAATAGTTCTTAAAATTGTTGTCATAAAAGCAGTTTAAAGGCAATAAATTTTAAAATGGGACATATCACCAGTTCAACCCTAAAAAGCATGAACAAAAAAATAGTTTTTGTTTTGTTCCAGCTGTATCTTAAGTGCTAACGCTGTGTGTCAGTGAAAATGTCTAGCCATCAGATTAAAAATAGTAAATATTATTTGCAATGCTTAAGCCTGCAGATATGTAATGTGACCACTGTTTTGTGTTGACAGTATTGGTTTATACAGTTCTTATATTTGAAAGGAATTGATCCTTTAAAATAAACATGGTATATATTGTTTTTATGGGACTATTTCAGTGGTGTAAATAATAAATATCTTTTCTTAAAATATTGGCTATCTGTCTTATGTTACCCACATAGTTTACTTCTTTGTTGAATCATAGACCAAACATTGGGTTCAAGCAAGGACCTCTTAAAAACTTAAATGGTTTAGTGTTAAAAGTGTATTTCACTGTTCATTCAGAATTGATTTTGGTTGCTGATTAGATATGTTAAAATTATTTAATTCTAATAATCATGTTGTTAAGAATGAGTAGTATTTTCTTTATGAAAGGTAGATATAGGAATATAGGAATTTGAGTTTGTTTATTAACAGACAGCATCTCACTGTGTAGTCCAGGGTGGTTTTGAACTCATTTCATAGACCAGGATGAGCTCAAACTTGTGGTCCTCTTGCCCCTGAGTACTGGGATTACAGGGATCCGCTATGCCTGGCAGAGACTCTTCAGTAATTAAGCTGGTTCAGATAAAATGTGTTTCTTGATTATAAGTCTTAAGTGTACTTAGTTAAGATTATAACAAAAAGTTTTATTCATTTCATTGGTACATTTTCCTACTGTGTAGATTTATTATTCCAAAGTAGATGCAGAAAGAGGGCTTAATCTTTTTCAGTGAACTGAGAACTTTATTAATATAACTGAGAACTTTAATAATGTAACTAAATATAAAATAACAGGTATTTTTCAAATCTCTATATAAAATAAAAAATTAGCAAGCCCCAGGAAGCAGTGTGGGATTTTATAAAATCTTTCCTGCCATTAGGTGGTGCCCAAACCAAAGTTTATTTTCCCGTATGCTTAAGGAAACTACTCCAGGAGAACACTGTGTCATTCCTGGCTTATTGAATTGCATGTATTGTGTGATTCTGTAATTCTTTACAGTAGAGTGTGGAAATGTTTGTATGTCTTCTGTGTTTTGTGACTTACTGCACATGTATATGTTAGATTTTTAAATCTTTATTTCAGAGGTTAGTTTGACATCCAGTAGCCCTTCAGAATCATGAAAATCAGTTATTGAACTGGTTCTAGCAGCCATTTGGTTTGATAAAGAATAAATGGGCAATTATAATAAGCAACTGAAATGTGAAGTAAGAGTTGCTTTTTAGGGGAAAGAGGTAGAACAGTGCAGGAATCTATTCTGAGGGACTGGCAAAGACAGATGTGTAAAGTAATTTAGGTTGTTGATTGGTTTTTAAATTATAATCAGTTAAGGATAGCAGTAAAGTATGGATAATGAATAAACTTGCCAAGTAGTCTTCTTCCATCAAGTAATCAACAGAACTCTGTCAGTGGACAGCTTGAGCTTCCAGTGAAGTATTTATACATCGAAACTCAGTAAACGTTTTAGCTGGTAGATGTCACTAAAGATTAAATGCATAGCTACTTATATAAGAAGGATATGATTTTTGAGATTACTTTAAGGAAGCTATGTGGGACTTGATGGGAATGTGAATATTTAGAACTTTAAGAGAGCCTCTCAAAGACTGGTGACAAATTGTTGCATTATAACTTGGGACAAGTTAATTTTTTTAAAAAATAAGCACTTTATTAAACTACAGGATTCTCAGAAGTAGAGTCCAGTTGAATTCCAGAAGCATCACTGGGCTGTGCTGTTGAGAGGCTGGAAGTAATTATCTAGGACTTGCTGGCTCCAGCTGGGTTTTTTCCGGATGGATGGAGTAGATGCCTGGGAACTGTTAGAACCCTGTACAGAAGCCAAACAGAGCTACAAAGAAAGGGGCATCAGGGAATCCTTCCTTTTTCCCAGTCTACTGATCTAGCTTAAGTCGTAGCCCTACAACTATCCAGCCCTCTACCTGGCTCCAAGTATCAAAAGCCAATCCAAGAAATTCTTCCTAAGGTCTAAATCGAACTCTCCTCTCCACCTAAGATGCATCAGCAGCCTGCCTCTCATGCCCTGGCTGAGCCAAGCGGGTGCAGCCGACCTCGCCAGTTAAACCACATGCAGCTCTTTCAGCACTGCAGACTGCTCTCTGCCCCACCTTTGTGCCTCTACTCCTGGGCCTGGGAAGAACATCCTTGCTGGTTCCTCTCCAAACCTGGAGAAAATCACTTGTTTCTAGGACACTGATTAGCAACCTTTCCTCCAAGTGGCCTTTCCTGATTCTTTCCTCCCAGACAGAACTGATGGCTCCTGCTCCACAGCCCACAAAACCTAGCGTAAACATCGCACACCTGGAAGACTGCTGCCTTGATCCCCAGATGAAGAAGTATTCCTCTGTCCCCAATGTTCACCCAAACTGGGACAAATTAATATTAGGCATCCTGTGGGCCTTTTTGCTTTTTGGGGCCTGGACTGGCCTTGCACTTGTGATCCTCCCACCTCAGCCTTCCTTAGGAATTATAGGCAAGTGTCACTAGTCTTGGATCAAATTTTAAAAGTTTTACTGATAGTTTTTTTAAAAACTAGAAGTAAGCAAGCACTTCTTAAATGTTAGTCAAGATGTTTCCTGATGTGCACTGTTACTAAAATAGAGATTTTCTTTTGAAAAGCTTTAAAAGTTGAACCTATTCATGTCTTTGAAGATGTTATCAATAGTATAGACATAAGCCTTATGAAAATGAGACCAGAGTACCAAGCATCAGTGTTATTCCTGTAAGTCGGTGTAACTAAAATGAGCATGTTGAATTGAATGTATGGTCTGGCACCCTAAAGACCACAATGGGCTTTCCAGGTATATACAGCTTGTTAAAGTGGGTAGCAAATTTCTAAAGTCCATTCTTTTCCTACTGTTCCCTCATACTTTTGATTGCTATCATTTCCTGTTGCATAATCTGTAAGGATAAGTGCTATAGTTCCCAAGTAAGGCTTTAAGAAGGAAAGGAAGTGATTGGCAAGAAAAATACTTGGTTAGAATCCCTCTTTACTGGCAGTAAGACTTTGGATCGGCAGCTTCACCTCTGAACTTCTGCTTTCTCCTTTTTAGAAAGATACTTTAAAAGAACCTGAGCTACCTTTGCCATGCTGTTGCAAAGGCCAGATGAGACCTTGTGTGTAAAAGTGCTTTGAAGACAGTTGACTTATGTGGATATCAGATGTTAAAAATAGTTCAGAGACTGCTGCTATTGTTGAGCTATATTATTCTTGAAATTGTAATTTCCAGAAGGGTAGTATTAAGAGGAAATGTTTTTGGTATGGGGATTGAATTCATAGCCTTTTGCATGCTAGTAAGTTATGTGCTATTGAACTATATCCCCAGGCTGGGAAAACATTTTGATTTAAGTATATACTTTACAAATCTTACCTTGGTTTTCAGAGTTCAGAGTAGAAAAGGACCGTAAAAGGAGGAAATAACCCCATGACCCAGATCTGTTTTGTAGGTATCCAAATACTTTTCAGATGATATTCTGCAGTTCCCATTTAGTAATGATCTACTTGGGGAAAAACAGCTCTCCCTCCTCCCCACTCCAGAGTGGGTATGATTGAAACTTCAGCATTATAATATATCTTACACAGTAGAATATGAACATTTTAATACATTTGTGGAAACCAGCTGTTCAGAGATAGTAGCTTGCAAACCTTGCTGTGCTGGGTAAAAATGGAAAAATCAAAACACAATGAGGTCCCCCCAAGCTCCCAAAAAAGTTTTGTGAAGATATGTTAAGGTAAATGTCAGCTTTTTTTTCCTGATAAGCTTGGCAGAATAAACTGTAGAAACCGGGCAACATTTTACATACAATTTTCAGTACCTTCAGTGTCAGGCTTTCTTCAGGAATAAACAAGATTGTTGAGCCTCACAGAGCTTATACATGAGTGAAAGAAACAGAATTTTAAATAGAAGTTCTAAAGACAACACATGACAGCCATTGTAGTGGGGGATTTTTAGGGTGGTAACTCAACATCAGCGACAGTGGGAAGATGGATATGTTATTAGCCTGTTTCTCTTGTTATAACCAAAGACCTGACTATGAAGGTTGACTTACCGGCTTGTACCTGACCAAGGGGCGACAAAGATGAAACAAAGACATGCAGGATTAGGTTCCATTGTGGAGGGCCAGAGGGCTCTTGTCTCCCCCCAACAAAGAGCTGTGAGTGACTGGCTCACCTTGGCTTTATTCACTCATACGCAGGGATGAGCAATCATTAAAACAGCCTTCATCTTGTCTCCCACCATCCATGGTACTTGTCCAGGTAAACAACAGGATCTCCCCCTCCCCGGCACCATGTCAGCACACACTCACTGTGCCGTTCACAGAGGCAGCCAGGTGGGCTTTAATCTCCCTGTTTGGTCTCCCACACCTGAGAGAGGCTGCTTATAAAAAAAGAGGCTTATTTAGCTCACAATTTGGAAGGCTGAAATCCAAGCAGTATGGTACAAGATCTGGCAAAGGTCCTTTTGGCTGCATCACCTTATGGCAGATGGTAATGGTAGATCACTGGAGAGAGGGAGAGAGCATATTGCCAAACCGGAAGCCAAAGAAAGACCCACCACCCCCCGAAATGACCAAAGGTCCTTTCACTAAACCTCTTAAAGGGCTCACTTCCCCACCTCACTGCCCTGAGGTCTAAACTAACACTATAATATGAATCTTTGGGAACACACTTAAACTGTATCCAAACCATCACAATGGCACTGAGCTGAGATCTGAACCATTATTCAAAAGATTATGGAGAACACTGTGAGCAGAGCTAAGAGAGTGCCAAAGATTTTTTTTTTGGGGGGGTGGTACTGGGGATCAAACTCATGACCTCGTGCTTGTTAGGAAGGTGCTTATACCACTGAGCTAAATCCCTAGCCCAAAAATGCCATATCTAGAGACAGGACCAAACCAATAACTTCAAGTATTAAGACAAAGTAAATAATAACCTGGTAGGAAATGAGGTGGGACAGAAAAGTAACCATGTCCATAAGTTGTTTGGTGAATTCTAACTGGAATGGGGGGAACCAGTATAGGGGTTTAAGTGTGGAAATAATAATAGAATTTTCAGTAACCTTACTGATACAGAATTATGTTGATGTAAAATTTACCCATCTTAAGTGTCAAGTTCAATGAATTTTAGTATATTTGCAAGTTGTGTAACCATCATCATCATCATCTAATTTTAGAACCTGATTTGTTTTTTAAAAGGTCACTCTGGCTTTTGTGTGGAGAACAGACTGTAGAGGAGCAAAGGGAGGCAGGATAAGATGGGGAGGCTATTGATGTTGAGGGTGAAAGGTTTCCAGTGTGACAGGAAAAGTTGCATTCCTTCATCTCTTCTTTGCATCATTTACTAACTGCTCATTGAGCTCTGTGATCTACCAGGTATCATCACTAGGTGCCAGGTCATCAGTGGTGAATAAGACAGATGTGCTTCCATCCCTATAGGAACAGGTAGTGGTGTAACTGCACCACAAATCGCCCTCCCAGGTTCCTCATTCAGTTAGAGATCGAATTTGAAGGATATACAACTTAGTATATACAGTCAGCATACAAAAAAATCTTATCTGTGCCCACAGGAGGAAAACACTCTGTGGCTTAAAACAACTGTTTCCAGCTTTTGTTTCTATAAGATATTTGAGAAAAGTCAGACTTTAAAAGAGGAAAGATTTATTTTGGCTCATGGGCTCAGAGTACTTGGTCAGTTGGCTCCATTTTCCCTACATCTGTGGGGGGAAATGTCAGGCAGAGTGTTTGGTGGAACAAGATTTCTCACCAAATCGCAGCCTGAAGCAGAGAGAGAGAAGAGAAGAGAGAGAGCAAGCATGTGCCCTTGTGGCTTATTTTTCCACTTTCTTCAATCTATTCCAGCCTCCAACCAGTTGGATGATGCTACTCACACTTAAGGAAGGTCTCTCCATTCAGTTTGCCATCCTATGCACCAGTTCTCTGCAAACACACACACATACTGGAAATTGTGTTTTCCAAGTTTTCTAGGCATTTCTCAATCCAATCAAGTTAACAAGATTAACTACCACACTAGCCTTTCTGCTCAGAGGTTTCAGAATGAAGTATTCAGCATGGGCATGTGTGGCCAATGACATGAGGCAGAACAGAACTCTGCACACTCAGGCAGATGGATCAAAGTCTTGTTTCTTCCCTTGAAAATGTTGCAGAACAAGCATCCCTTTTGTATTAGCTTTTCTGTGCCTGAGACAGGATACCCACACCCACAACTTAAAGAAGGAGAGGTTCAATTTGGCTCACAGCTTCAGGGGATTCAGTCCACGGTTAGCTGAATGTAAGGCAGGAGCATCATGATGGAAGAGCATGGTGGAGATAAGCTGTTTAATTCATGGTAGCCAGGAAGCACAGCAGAGGAACAGTATAAGAGAGGAAGGGGTGAGAGGCCAGATATAGTACCCGCAAAGACACACCCAGAAGTCTGCTTTGCTAGTACATTGGCAGCCCTCAAGCCAATCATAGTGACATAATTCAGGGTAACCACCTCACCCTTCTAGGTGTTTCATGTATGGTTATCTGAGAAAGTAACTTAAGAAAGTTTTCATTTCTTTCATTTATTACACTGCTGCTTCTTTTGCAGTATCTAATGGTGGTATCATCTAATGGTGGATCCCTCCGGCATCCCCAGAGATCATTTTCTGAAAACTGACTCAAAGATGTTCCATTACCATCAGATATTTCAGGACCTGCACTGCTATGAAAGTTTTGAAATTTTTTGTCAAAGCAAAAAAAAGTAAAAAAAAAAAAAAAGCCTAAACATCCACTGAAGGGAAAATAATGAAAGAGCCTTTGTGTACTATTGTAAAAATTGCTCACTTTTAAGAAGTAATTTTTAAAAAAAGAATAGTAAATGTAAATATTATTATTCCTTAATCGGTTCTTTGCTCAAAGAAAAATGTGCACCAGTGTTTTGGTGGGTTTGGTGGATTGTTCAGTTAATGTGAGATCTATTTGTTTAAAAGGTATTGCAAGACTGAAAAGGTAGTTTTTCCTGACATCAAAGTCCACAGCCCAGTCTTCTATAACACAAGACAGATTAGCAAGGAAAAAGCATAACAAATTTATCTTTACACATTTTTGCGTATCACGAGAACCTTTGGAAATAAAGACCCAAAGACTGGGGAAACTATGCTTATACTTATATTTGATGAGGACTGGATAGCTTTGTAGAAATGTGATTGGAAGTGGGCCAGATTTGGCTCAGCAGCACAGTGTCTGCCTGGCAAGCGCAATGTTCTGATTTCCTTTCAATTCCCAGTACAAAAAAAAAAAGTGATTGGAGGCAAGGGTATGACCTGATGGTAATAAACTGGGACAAACTTAGCAAGCCTGTTTACTCAGATTCTTCTTGGTGTCTCCACGTACGTACGTAACATCTTTTATCTCCTCAGTACTGGGCAGGACCTTTCTGAAGTGAAAGTCGTACGGTCTGTGAGTGTTTTAGGTTCCCTGGCTTGCTTCAGGGGAGACGATGTCTTCCACTTTTTGGGGGAAGAGGAATTTTTGTTGCTATGATCTGCTTTAGAAAAGTCAGCTGTCCTCAGTTCTAACCTCCTTCAGTAGAAAGTACTCAACATGATAAAGCATCCTACTTTGAGGTATTATGTTCCAAACCCACCAGATCTTTAATACTATACATGCTTTTTATTTTTAAGACCTATTTTTATTTGGGAAGCACAAATAGTTTTTCAAAATTACATATAATCTCCTACCTAGTGGTAGCCATATGATTACATAGTAGCTTTGGTAATAGTGGGATACATGTCCTTTAAGACCATTTTTCTAGTCACATAAGCACTGATAACATATGTAAAAGCATGAATAGACGTCTCAGTAGTTCTCAGTGCTTGAATTAGCCCAAATAGAAGAGATCGCTTGTACTTTTTTTTTTTTTTT
>PVLA01013352.1:0-37477 GCA_004027455.1 Hydrochoerus hydrochaeris
AGCTCTGAAATCACACAGTGCTTTCTGCACTTCTCCGGCTGTGAGGCTCGACAGCAGTTTAACTCCATCGGCAGAAGTTAAAATGCGCCTGGCGGCTCTGCTCCCTGTGTGTGGCCCAGAGATGCTTTTAAGAAGTCAATTGTGAACATGTTTATTTCCAGCCATCCCCAGAGAAGCAGGAGTAGCTTTGAAGTGTCACTTTTAGGTTTCTGGAACATACTTTTAACAAAAGCAATGAATTTTGGCTACTTGCAGAGTCACCTGGATATTGAAAAACTGAGATGAGCAAAACTGGAACACGTGGCCGAAAAGTGGATGTATCTGGACATGACAGGCGGCCTTGAAGCTCAACCTACACTGCCAAGGACATGCACGGACAGCGACCGCCACCTGGGTGGAGGAGCGCCTGGTCGGCTCTGCATGAGAGGAGCAGTGGCCTGCACTGTGACACTCACTACCCGGCCCTGTTCCCGTGCACCGGTACGTGCAGAGCTGGCTAGATGGTGTCTTTATCCCTCAGCTGGCTTTGAGCAGTGCCAGTGGGTCTGGCCGGGGTGCTGAGGAGCAGTCAGCAGTGTGACAGGTCAGCAGAGCCCCGTCCGCAGCTCCCAGGCAGGATGTGTAAGCGAGGCTGAGTGTCGCCACGCTGCCTGCGGAGAGTGAACCTCAAGGAAAGAGCGGCCAGACCTCAGGGCTTGAAAAATTACTGAGCTACATCGTCACTGAAGCAGCGACCCCAAAACACTGGGTACAGCCAGTCTGTGATGCGCAGATTGCTCGGGTGATTCAGGCCTCCTGTCTAGCCCGGCTCACGGCACTCAAGCACTTCCTGCCACTCTGGCAGTGACTCATCCCCAAGCCACTCCCCGCGTCACAAATCAATAAAACCCAGTTGGGCCCCGGGTTGAGGCCTTTGTTCCAGTTCGTTGTTGTTCTGACTGGGCTTAAGACCCCCTTGGCTCCTCACACCTACAAACAAGCCATGCATTGCGCTGGAAGCGTCGGCTGGAATTAACTCCTCAGAATTCCATTTGCTTTTCCGTGAGATTACGAACGTGGGGGTCCGGAAGGGCCTTCTACAACCTCCAACCTTTGCCTGTCGGCTGTGTACACGAGCACATCTGTCCCAGGAGATGCAGAAGCACACGGACTGCTCAGCTCATGAAGAGCTTTAGGTGCTAGCACAGCAGCGTGGCTTTCCTGCCTGGAGCAGAAGTGACAGCACCGTGGACACCAGCTCGTGGTCCCACAGGCAGCAGCTTCCTGCTCACACGCTTTGCCCTTATTTTGTCACAACTGACAGCATCCAGAGATGAGCCCTGCCGTCTGTCTGTGCTCTGCACCTCCTAGAGAGGCTTGTGTGGCCTGACTCTCTGTACTATACACACTGTCTTCATTTTTAAACACACAAATCCTCAAAGAAGTAATATTTGCACGTATTTCCCAGATGCGAACTATTACAGATTAGTAGCCATATAAAGTCAGGAGGAAATATCACACTAGAAGATTACCACGCTTTGAAAAGTAAAGACAATTAAAGTGCTATCACCCAAAAAGTGGATCATGTAAGAGCTGCTCTGAGAACCACCTTAGTGAAGCTGGCCGAGTGTCCAGTTAGCGAGTGTAAGGGGACTGCGGCAGGACTGAGCCATTCACGGAGCTCGCAGGGTTCAGCTGCGGCCCCCATGTCCGTCCTCTGCGCAGACGGGGAGGGCGGCACCGGAACGAGTCTGCAGCACCTCGTTCATTGTTGATCTTACTTCTAAATGGAAAGAAAAATGTAACTGTCTGGACCACAAAGAACCAAGAGGAAGTGTCCATTATGGGGTGAAAGACAGAAGCGCCTAGTCCTCGAGCCTGTGATGCCAGGAAGTGGGGCTTCTCCTGCTGAGCAGGCTAAGGCACAGCCATGCGGGAGGACCCTCGTCGGACAGGACTGGCGTCCTCTTACAAGAGGGAAGCAGCTGGTGCACAGGGGCAGACATGCAGGCCAGGAAGTGGGAAACTCACATGCCACGAATTCCAGGGACTGCCGTGAAGCCACCCGAAGCCAGGAGACGGCCGGGACAGTTCTCCCACTCAGCGATGCCACCGCGCTGGTCTCAGGCTTCTGGCCTTCAGATAAGGAAGGCGTGCGTTTTGGTCGGTGCAGCTGTCCCGCTGATGACACTTTGTGACATTAACCTCCGGGTGCCAATGCCTGGTTTTTGACAGTGAGCTGAATGTTTCCTTCTTGCTCACCTTACTGTGGGAAGCACTGGAGACCTGAGATCAGGGAGGTTTCAAGGGCAGAGCTGGAAATAAGCCTGGAGGCTGAAGGGTCCGACAGCGGAGCGAAGATGGAGCAAGACAGACACCGTTCTGTCCCGGCAGCCGAGCAGCCCGTGCTGCCTGGCTAGTGAGAGGGCAGAGGAGCCTTCTCCCTCCCCGTTCCCTGAGTTCATTCTTTATGTGCAAGAGAATCAAAGGCCGAGGGAGACAGAGGGTGCAATCTTAAAGCAGGCATCTGAGTAAGAAGCCAGCGGAGGGGCTGGGAGGGGTGCTCAGTGGCTGAACAATTGCTGAGCTTGCCAGGCCCTGGGTTTGCTCTCTAGCCCCCCCCCCCGCACACATGCATGAACATACATGCACACATGTGTACGCACACATGCATGTAGACTAGGTTGTGGCAGAGGGCAGGAAAGTGACTTTTTTGATAATATGAAATTATTTATACATGTGGGCTTGTCTGCCTTCTGAAAACCCAATGTGATTTCTAAGAGCCATCAGAGGGTCTTCACACTGGATCACAGAAGTTGCTGCAGGAAAGGTGAGGGAGCAGGAAGAAGCCAGGCGAAGCTGTCTGCTGAGCAAAACACTGAAAACAGGTGATTTGAGGGGCGCTGATAATGCACAGAAAGCAGTTCCTGCAGAGAAGGAGAAGGAAAAATTAAACTGTGTTGCCATTGGCCAAACTCATCTTTAGGATAATTTTACCTAGTTTCTGGACTAGAAAGGAAGATGTGATAATAGCTTGTAAAATAACATAAGCGGTGTGGATCACTCCACCTTAGAAATGGGAAAACTGATGCTGAAACAGTTTGGTTCAGGTCAAAGAGTTAGTGAGATTCAGAGTCAGAAATTGAACCCTGAGATGTCTGACTTTAAAAAGCCAGAATTTGGTGCACGAGGACGTCATGGGAAGGAACCTGAGTTCTCCCTCCACATCAGCTGTTAACACTGTACGGCTGGCCGACATGTCTGCCCAGCTCTCCCACGGCTACAGATCCTGAAGTCCACTTTCATGAGAGAGATGAAATACCTAAAAATAAAGTTCGCTATAAAGCCTGACTCATAGTGCCTGAGTTCTAAGGTGTTTCTTGGAAAATGAATTCTGGCCATCTAAGTCCTGCACCACCTGCCTCTAGCTATGTTGCAGGACATCTGATAACCAGTGACTTCTGGCCACTGCCAAGTCCTGTGAATTTCAAAGGCTCTTGAATTAGAAATGGGCCTCCGGGCAGCTGGCATCTGTGAAGTCAGTGCGACGGGAAGCTGGGCAGGAGAGAGCTGCTGAGAGAGGTGGGAGACCCACCCTGAGGCAGATCGTCCGTCTCACGCTCCATTTGGATCTGGAGGCCGGCCTGGCGCATGTGCACGAGTCGTGACAGAAACTGCGGAAACAGTGGTGATCTCGTCCCGAGCACCAGAGCGGCAGGGCTGTACCCACACCCCCCTAACCCCTCAGCTGTGGGTTGGCAAGGGGCAGCACGGCAGGGCTCACTTCCTGTCTCAGCAGCGATCAGCTCGCCGAGGACAGGTGTCACCGGGAGTCAGCCGGTAGCGTCCCCTTTGGTAAGGACCTCGTGGCAGAGCCCTGGCGTCACAGCAGTGACCACTATGAGAAGTGGCTTTAGTATCTTGGGCCTACAGCAAGGCTCCCCTCTCAGGAGAACTGGGCCGGTGCTGAACTCTCAGCTGCAGGTGGACATGCAGGTGTGTAGGCGTGCAGTCATTTGGAGTCAAGAATGCATGTTTTTCGATCACGGAAATCTCAGACACAAAAGAAGAGCGTAATGACCTGCTTACACCAACACGACCCACCTCAACAGTTACCATCTCCCGGCGAATCTGAAGGAACCATGTCTTGACGTAAGTGAAAGATCCAGCTGCCCTCTTGCCTCTGCTTTTCCTGTGCACACATTTTGCCACTTAACAGGGATCAATATTTTCAACTGAGGGCTATTTTGGTGGTGATGGAGGTGACGTCTAATTCAGTAAGGCAGAGATGCCTGAATTTCGAGTTAAACTGATGATCTTTGCTAGTAATATGCACACATAGGCAAGGCATGAAATGTTTACCTACTCTGTACATTTGTCTATAAATTGAAGATATTTTCAGCAAAAATAGTCCTTGTCATTTCTTCATTTTACGCCATCTCCCTGACCCCTTTGACCCTGTGCCACACTTGCCGAATGTATGGTGGCTTACGCATGAGCCTGTCATTCTCTTAGGGCTCCCGAGCTCTCAGGCCAGGACAGCCCAGCAAAGAGCACTAAGGTGGAAGGTCCCCGGGGCGAGGGGTCCTGGGAACCACAGTGCTGCTGGAGGAGTGGGTACGGGTGCGGCTTCACACTCCATGCCAAGGCCATGGCCCAGGGCAAGTCTGTCCTGCAAGGTGCCAGGCTCTAGTTCTGCCTCGCCTCGACCATCTCCTGGGTTCTCTCCCTCAGTCACAGGTTTGTCCCTGTTCCGTGCACGCAGGCTGAGCCTCGGAGCCACTGGCGCAGATCTGCCCTACGCTCCCCATCCGTTCTCCCCACGTCCGCACCTGGAAATGGTGGTCAGCTCGCCCAGGACCACGGGCTCAGGGTCTTCCTGGTCCAGGCTCCCACCTCGTCCTGGACACGCTTTCCCACCGCATGTTCCTTTCTGTCCTCTGATTCTTCCGGTGTTTACTGCGACTGTGTTGACCTTCCAGGCACCAGTGTCACAGCATCCATCTGTCCATCCCCAGGGTCTGGCTTCCTGATTGGTGACTTTGCAGCACTCCAGCCATCTGCCCTCTGCGTTTATCCCTGAGCAGCTGCACAGCCGAGGAGCATGGCGGTGGCATAAAGCCACGCACAGCCTCGAGCCTGCGAGAGGGCCGCCGCTGGGTCACCTTCTCCCCTCTCCACGGCCACTTAGCACACATTTTAAGACTAAATTGACCTTTTTCCCATTCCAACCCCATAACATTGCTTTTTATTTTCCAAAAATAAATAAATGAAACAACAAACCTCTCATCTTTCTATGCCTCCTGCAAATACAGCATGGTAAGATGCAGGGTGAATGTGTCCCTCAGGGTCCCCGCCCTGCCTCCGTGCCAGCTCGGGGTGCTCTCTGCCTCCTCCTGGCCTGCTGCACCTGGGTCATCCTGGTCCCACCTTCCAGGGATGTCAGTGCTCCAGTGCCCGTCATGCTCTGTCTTCAACTCAGCCCTTCCAAGTTTAACTCCAGTTGAGGTTTTGTTTTAAATAAATGCCTTTATTCCATGATTTATTCTTCAAGCATTTGTGTCTCTCTTTTTTTAATCTTCCTCAGCCCTCCAGAAAAGAGGAATAATACCCCCCCAATGGGCCCCTCCTTGTCCTTAGCCCACGTGACTATGACAGTGCACCACGGAGGGAGGGAGGGAGGCTGCAGGTGGGTTTGCCTTAAAGAGATTATCCCAGTTCATCCGGGAGAGGGAGGGAGGCTGCAGGTGGGTTTGCCTTAAAGAGATTATCCCAGTTCATCCAGGAGGAACGGAAGTCATCACAGCATCCTGAAGTGAGGGAGGGGGAGGCATGAGGTGGTGCGGAGTGAGCCCATCTGAGAAGTCTTGAGGGGCCATGGTGCCCTGGAACGCGGCGGGTCCATGCACCAAGGAATTCAGGCGGTCGCTGAAGTCAGGAAAAGATGGGAATCATTTGTTCTCAGAATCTCCAGGAGGACACAGCCCTGCGGGCACCCCAACTGATAATAAATACATTACTATTAATGCTCATAGTTTATCACTACTGTTTATGGTAAGCTGTTACAGCCCAATAGGAAGCTGGCACACACCCCAGCCACACTGTCCCTCTGGTTATTCTCCGTATGATGCCATTGCTCCAGCAAGAAAGAAAATATTCCGAAAGGGTCAGTGGCTTTTTCATTTATTTAAGAGAGAACATATTTAACTGAGTATGTGTGTGTAATTTGGGTTAGGATTAACCACCTGAAACTGTTATTTATGTAGATCAAAAATTGAATATTAGTAATGCAATGCAGGTTACATCACCTGTATGTAGACAGATGTCAGCATTCCATGTACCTTTCCGTGTCCTGAGAATAGCCAAAGGGGACTCTTCAATCCCACCATAATTCAAGCCCCACTGTGGCCCAAAGTTTGGGAACCATCACTTTTAAGGATAAACAGAGGTGGCAGGTAAGTACACCCACACACCTGTCTGTCCTCTGTTTCTTCCTCCTAGAGCACTGAAGTGATCCACATGACTGAGGGAAAGAAAGAACATGCACTGTGACAGGGACACCATTTCCAAAGTGTCAGGTCTATGCTGATGACACAAATGTGTGTGTGTGTGTGTGTGTGTGAATCAGAGCACACCTGCAGAAACCTCAGAGTAAATAGCCCTGAGAAATGACATGACTTCCTCTGAACAAACACATGCATATTTACAATAAATCGAGAGTGTGAGCCAATTCCAATCATTCTGCCCCACCAACTCAATGGGTAGAAGAGAAAGCTAAAAAGGGAAAGGCTGAGGAGGAAGAGAAAAGGAGCAGGTTGAGAAGAAAGGAAAGGAGGGGAAGAGAGAAAATATAGCAACCCAAGAAGACAAGACCTCCTGGGTGGCACAATCTGAGTCCCCCCAGAAGCACTCTTCCTTGGGAAAATAACTTTATGGTCCCCACGAAGTAAGATTTGACATTTTTCAAACACTAATAATGACATATTAAATTATTTGTCTCACCCATTCTGTTGTATGTATGCTAATCAACAAATGCAGTAGTCTAAAACAAAGATCAGATCTAAACTATGATAAGAAAAGTCTACTTCTAGGCACCATCAGAAAAAAGTTGGATCAGCTTTTGGATTAAGTTTATATAGCTCATTTTTTAACACGAGATTCAGAAAAGCTGAGTTGTTCTTTGCTTTGCAATGTAATGAGAGACCCTCAGTGTGAATCAATCAATCAATCAATCAATCAATCATTTATTTCTTTCAGTACAGGGTATGGACCCCTGGCTTTCACATGTGGAAGGCAAATGTTCTACTAGTGAGCATAAATCTTCTGATTTATTTATTTATTTAAAAATTTTAAGACAGGGTCTCACTAAATTGTGCCTGTTGGCTTCAAACTTCTAATCATCCTGCCTCAGCTTCTGGAAGAGCTGGGACCACAAGTCTGTGCTGCCACACCTGCTTCTGTCCGTGATTTTGGCAATCTGAACAGTGGACTCATTTGTGGCCAAAATGCTACAACACAAATATCTCTCTTCCACAGAATAAAGTAGGTGCCTTTGGTAGCAAAGCTACATGCAAAAATAGGCTAAATTTTATCAAAAATAAAGGAGAGTGAGATGTATTTCATGCTGTGTTGGTTATTTTTTTCCTTGTTGCTGAGACAAAATACCTGATACTCAAAGTTAAGGAAGGAAAGGTTTATTTCACTCACAGTTTGTGGATGTTTTAGTTCATAATTGGCTGGTTCCAAAACACACTGGTGTGGCAGGGGAGAAACAGTTCATGGTGGCAGAAGACAGCAAAAGCAACAAGAGCAAAAAGGGAGGATCTTGGGAGAAGATTCTTTCTATCCCTTATATTGTATGCAGGTTACCCATCCCAGGGCAGGCATAGCACCCACACCCATGTTCCCAGCACTGGACCTTGAATTAATCACAAACTCTTGAAGCCTATTTCTATGACCACATGAGGATTTGGGGGACATCCAGACACAAGCCATAACACATGTGTTATCTTTTTATTGTGCCAACTGTATTTTTGGGAGCATTTTTAGGTTCACAGAAACACTGAGCAGAAAGCAAAGAAAGACCCCAGACTCCCCTGTGCCAGCCATGTGCAGGGCTCCCTGTCACCACTAGGTAACTGAGAGCTGTGGGCCAGAGATCATCAACACATGATTCATATTCATGCAACGTTCTAGCTGCCATCTGGGAAATGGATGCAAAGGACAAAATTGGAAGTGTGGAGACAGTTGGACACGCATTATATAACAGAGTCAAGCTCTGCCAAAGGCAGGAGGGCAGCTAGTCTCAGCAGCAGGGAAGGCAATGGGCAGGGAAGAGCTGGTGGGGAAGAAGGGACTGGATTTGGGCTGGAGCAGCATACTGACGACTTTGACACAGCACGAGCATCTCCCCTTCTGGTCTCTTCTATGAATTCATGCTCTTTCTTGTTATTCCATCTCCACCAGGAAATCCAGAGTGTTGTAATCCCAATATTGAGTGTTGCGATTCCTTATAATATTGCGATTGCTTTTCCATTCCCCTCACGGTCTGGAAAGTTACATTATTGGAATCTTGGCCAGTTAATTCCAATCTACCACCTCCAGTGACACTCACGGCAAGAATAAAGACACTAAGACATATTTACAGTTGTGGGCAGCCAAGAAGTCCTAAGTCTGGTCCAGGTGAGGACTCATGGAACAAAGACCTTGATCCAAGGCTTCCCCCAGGATTTATTGTCTCGTGAAGGAGTGGTTTGAGGATGAGTGACAGCGAGGGTGGCGGGAACTACATGAGCAAGGTGAGCTGAGCCGGCCAGGTAGAGCGCAAGCACCTCTGCAGCATGCAGGGAGAAGGGTATGCAGAAAAACCACTCTGCATAACTCAATTAGGGTGGTATTTGAATGGTTTTAGGAGGCTGTTGCTTCAGTTTCTGATGTGTAAACTTGTGTCCCCTGGGAAGTGATAGAGTCTCTCATCTTGAAGCTCAAACCCAGTTGACATTTCTGGAGCTATGTGGCTCTGCCATCCCACTGTGCTCAACTGTTTTATAGGGAACACAGTGTGAGGAAGCAGGAAGCTGTCCGTTGGCCTCAAGGACTGTGTATCAGCACCACAGCCAGCCTCATTTGCATTGCTTAGAGCCAGTTGAAGGGAGAAGGGAACAGCCCAGCCAGCTCTGTACATATCAGTACATGGAGACAGAGTTCTGTTTAATTAATGCTGAAGCAATGCCGCATTTGAGGGGAACCACTCAGGTTGTCTGCTACACCAGAGGGCGACTCTGCTGGAGACCTCAAAGCTGGTTTCGGGGTGCACCTCCTACCTCCCCTCTGAGAGGCCCTGTGGCTGTGCTCCTCCTCCACCATGTGAACCAGCCCTTGCTGTCACCCTTAGTGCTGTTTTCCTCCCACCCATGCATGAACTCGGCTGGCTTCTCAGGACCTGAACTGACGTTTGAAAAGATGAGTCTTATCATGCTGCTGCTCTGCTCAGAACTTCACAAAGTTCTGCTGCCCTCCAGAAATTCGCTACACTGGAACCATGCTCCGGAGGGCCTGTCTCAAACCTGGGCAGGCAGCCTGTCTGGTCCTATTTTCTCACTTCTGCCTCCTGTTTGCTTGACTCTGGCCACTCAGGCTCCTTCCTGACCTTGCATTGGATCACGTATTCTCCTGCTGTGTCCTGCCTGGAGTGCCCACCTGAGAACAGGTGCACCCTGCCTCCCCGCCCATACGGGGCACTTTGAAAAGCATCTTCTGCCTTCCATCTCTTTCCTTTATGCTCCTAATTGGATGCCTACAAATTATGTAGTTTAGTGACTATTTCCTCTGATAGGTGGTAAATTACATTAGGACAGAACCTGTTCTCTTCAAAGCCACATGAGACTCTTTAGAGCACTGGCTAGAAACCAGGCGCCCAGATGCTTGCAGAGCAGATGAACATGGCTTAGAGTCACCGACTCAAGGAAACTGCACCAAGGAGGAAGTGTGAGTGAGGGAGATGACAGGGAAGAAGGAAGAAAATCTCTCAGCATTCCAGCGCTAGAGGCTGGAAAAGCAGGGGGCCTGGTGCAGGAGGTGGAGCAGCGGGAAGCCGTGAAGAAGGCGGAGAGGCGGAGATCCAGGACGTGTCTTGGGAGGACGGGCCGTGGCTGGTGCACGTGGGTGTTTGTTCAGAGGACGACAGAGAAGGAGCCTTTGAATCCAACCTACGCAACACTCCTGAGAAGCCTCGCCTGCTGTCTGCCCCTCCTCCAGCCGCCCATCTGGGAGGTGCCTCGCCCAAGGCTCAGGCACTGTCTCCCAGGCGCGGCCCCTGTTCCTCCAGTGCGCAGCTGCGGGTGCTCTGCAGGATCCTCAAAGCCAGTGGCCAGGGCTCCCTGCGGCCTTGCTTCCTGGCCCCTGAGTCCTGAGGGCGGCGGCAGGTTCGCATCCTGCCCTAGTCTCTTCCAGGCCCAGCCCTGCTGCTGGGTCCTCTCCACTGAGCATTGCTTGCCGGTGTCATTACGGCAGATCTTACTCGGTGTCACTGCCACCATTTCCTTTTGACTTTTGTGTATCTGCTACATGGCAAGCATCATCCTAGAGATCAAATCTAAAAAGAAAGAAAACCGGATGGGTTTAGAACCACAGTCTCTAGGATACAGCATAGTTCATAAGATCATATGTCTAATCAACTAAGCACATTTTTAAAGGGTTAATCATACAAAGGACCCACTTTGAAACCTCCAGTTTGTTGTGCTGAGAGCTCTGCCGTCCTTACCTCCCCCAGTCTTATTATCTAACACAGTCCGGAGCTCCCTGGCCCTTCTTCCCCAGTCTGTGAGCCGGAGACCAGTGCAGGGAGGTGGGGTGACCCTCAGGAACCACCCCTCCCCAACAGTCCCGACTCTCCTGCCTTTAATCGCTCAGCAAACTCCTTGAAGAGCAAATTGAAACAGTGACTGTTTTCCCTCCCCCAGTGCAGCGGGTGGTTAGCTTTGCAGTCCTTGTTGCTATGACAATAGTTTGACCATAGAAGCCGGTCCTTTGTGTTTCTGATCACTTTGTCCTCCGTGAGTGACACAAACTTCTTATCACCTGCCTTTTCCTTCCCCTTAAGGACACAAATGCTCAATATTCAATACAGGGAATGTCGATAAGTCATTTATCACATCAACTAATAAACAGTGAATATTGACAGTGGGGTCAATGGACACTGGTGATTACGAAGGTCAGCATCTCCGGGAAGAAAGCACAGGGCTGCCTTTATGCAAGCGTTTGAACCATCAGCTCCTAACAGCTACTCACAAGCACGAGCCAGAAGCAAAACTAACTGGTGTGTAGTTTTGAAATTATTTATGTCCTTTTTTCTCAACAGAGTCTATGTTTACACAGGTCTTTTAGTTCTGGACTTTCCTGGAATGAATGTTAGATTTCCGGATAACTGGCTCCTGGCTTCTCCCATACTCCTCTGCCAAATCTCCGCAAAAGATGCCAAAACTGTGCAGCTGTTACCAGACATGTGTTAGACTCTGACTGTGTAGACAGTGGCTCGCAGCGGAGTACAGATCTCACTCTGCTCTTGCTGCCACTTTGGTTTGGGTGTAGCTTGAGTGTCTCCCCAAAGTTCCTGTCTGGAAGCACGGTCTTCAGTGTGGTGCTGTGGGGAAGAAGAGGCCCCGAGAAGGGTCGCTCCGACCTCCTCCTTAGAAAGCTGACCCCTGCTGTGCTCCCGGTCCTTGCTCCACCATGTGGTCCCTGGAGCGTGCATCTTGCCAAATGCCACCAGCCACGTGGTGACTTAGCTGATTTAACGAGGCCCCCGGATCTTGGACTTACAGCTTCCAAAACTGTGAGTTAAATAAACTTCTTTTCTTAAAAAATAAGGTACTAGCCTCAGGTATTTTGACATAGTACAGGAAATAGACTAATATTATTGCAAATTCTTCATTTCAGTACTGCAACAGAAGAAAAGTAAATGGAGATGGAAGCATTGCCAGTCTCTCAATTGATATTTCTATACCATTACTGTCTGATTCTGTGTCCATTTTTATGAAACTGAGGAAGATGGATGCACATTTGTGTTAATGATATTGATTATGTTCACACGGACCTGTATCTGAGCTAGGCCAGATGCCACTCTGGGAGGGTCTCTGTTCATTAGGGACACTTCCGTGGAACAATTCTACACTAGAAAGCAGAGTTTATATGCAGCACAGAGAGCCACGGAATGACTTAGCCGACTTAGTAACTTTAAGCGAGTGGTTGTCACATGCACTGTGTGTTCCTACAGCGAGGTATTTTCTTTTTACTCAGAGCCCATGTCATATGGAAGAGCAGGGCCCGCCTTCGAGACAGGGAGGGACACGTAAAAGCATAACGGCAGTACCACGTCAGTCTAAGAGTGAATCAGCGTTTTGGCTAAGTCACTCCCAGGAGGGTTTTTAACATCTTCACACGAAAGTACAGATGCATCTGCGTGTGTGGAGGTCCACGGCTAACATTTGTGCATGCGAACACGCTGCTGAGAGTGCATGCTGGTAACAGCTTTCTGTGTTAACTGAGGAAGTTATGCAGTGCCAGTGCAAACACCGCCTCGGAGGCAGCACCGTGCGACAAGGCCACACAGTGATCTCTCTCACGTTTATTTTATCTTTATCATTTTAGTTAGTGCATATGTGTAGTGTATGACGTTCACTTTCCTTGTGTGGAGTTGGGCCATGTACAGGGCTCATCTGGACTCTGCACCCTCCTTCCCTTCCCACCCTTTCACCCCCTTCCCGATATGGGGGACAGGGCTACAGGTACACGTCTTTGGTACATGTTTGCATTCTTTGTGTGGAGCTGGGTAACTGTGCCAATTTCTTTACAGCTTTATCAACATCGGTATCTCTGTCCTTTTAAAATATTTTCCAAATGTTATCAAATAGAGATGTTATTTTTACTTAGGATTTTTCTTTTCTTTTCCTTTTTCTTTCTTTCTTCTAGTTTGTTTCTTTGTCTTTGGTCTCACTATGCAGTTCAGGCTGGTCTTGAACTCACAGAGATCCTCCTGTCTCAGCCTCCTGACTGCTGGGATTACAGGTGTGTACCACCTTGCTTTGCCCAGAAACTGGTGTGTGTGCTGGTGCCGGGGGCTGGGTCAGCTCTCGGGGAAGCTGACCTTTGCTTACAGGGCAGCAGAGATGCAAGAGAGGAGAGGCCCCGCCTGTGAGGCCTGTGAGTCAGAACCTGCCTGGCCCTGCCGCTGTTTCCACTGCCAGAACCTCAGGAAGCCTTCGCTGCCCCCTTCAGGCCTGGCAACTCCCGGCAGCTCTGCCCAGCTGAGGGGGGCTCGTCAGCGACAGCAGTGGCCATCTCTGCCTTCCCGGGAGTCTTCTGGGCACTGGAGCAGCTGAAGTGTGGCTCACTGCCCCTCAGACTTTGCCTCTCATGATTTCACTTCCAGAAGTTTTCGCAAGTGAGTAAAATGCAGCCTCTGGGTGCGCCAGCCGCTGTCTCACAAGACACAGTTTAGGGACGCGGCTTCACGGACTTCCCGTGGCTCCTGAGGGCACCGTGTGACCCCAGCAGACTCGAACCCGGCGCTCATGTCTCGCTCAGGTTTTGTGATCAGGCAGGCACGGCTGCTCCCCGTGGCGTCAGTGCTGGTTCTTCCCCTTAGATCTGCCGCCTGCTCTCCAGCCCTGCTCTCCCTCTTCCTTCCCCTTCCTTGAACACAGCGATCTCATCACGGTCGACCTGATCCTACCGTCTCATTTTCCGGCTCTTCGGGTGGATAATTAGTCCCCCACTCTTACAAGCAGCTCAGACCTGTTGATGTGACCGAAAAATATCACATATTCAAGTTTGTTTTATGGCAAAGGGTACTTGAATTATAGTCCAAAAACAATAGAAGACATTAGACAAAAGCTGGATTTAGATTAAATTTTCCTGGGTAAAAGAAACAGATACTTTGCATTAACACGCACGTTTCCTCCACAGGATGCTGCCCCAACGCACTGTGCCTCCCTCCCCGAGGTTTTCCTTCCTGGGCATCCCACTCGCGTCTCTGTCACCAGCCTGGTGAAGCTGCTTGTCTGCCAGGCGCTGGTCACGTGGCTCTGTGACCCTCGACGGCAGTCTGCTTGGGGAGCTCTCTTGTAAGCTCGACGCGCACTTTTATTTGACCTTGAGCTATTTTTCTTTGTCTATTCAAGTACATTCTAAGTGCCAGGAGGTCAGGAGACTCATATTATCTCATGTCCTGTAGAGATTAAAGCCTCGCTATGTGCAGCGTGGTTTTGCTGGACAAGGAAAGTCTAATGGTAAGAAAACAAATCAACTCTAAAAGTCTTTCTGATAAATAAATCACAGGTGATCTGTGACCGAGTCCTGGTGGAAGGTGCAGCTCGGGAGATCGCCAGGTCCTTATCACCATCACAGAAACTGGGTCCAGCCTGGAGCTCCCTGCAAAGTGAAAGCGTGAGCATGTGGTGGCCAGGTGTTGCCGTGCTAAGTAGAGACAAGCAGTGAGCATCTTCTCCTGTGCGTGAAGTCAAGGAGAAAGAGAGCAGGGAGCCAGGAAGTGAAGGGGACCATGAGAGAGGGAGAGAAGGGAGAGGACACGCGGGAGCCCCAACAGACAGGACTGAAGCACACGCAGGTCTGGGGCTGCCAGTGAGTCGCATTGCTTTGCATAACTCACATGTGATGACTGGAACCTGGAACAGGTGTCCAAACCAAAGTACCCATGCACCCAGCCCCTCAGAGGCTCCAGACTCCAGACTGCAGGGTGGCGGGCGGGGGACTGGTGTCCTGGCATCTTCCCGGTGTTTCCTTTCAGCTGCCGTGTGATTCTCCCATTGCAAGCAGCGGGCCAGCTCTCCACACATGGTAGACGAGGAAGTTATGTGCAGTATGCTCTGCGTTTGCTCCGTGGGTCTCATTCCCCCGCCTCCCTGGAGAATCCAACTCCACAGCTCCAGGGTGCCGGGTCCCTGTGTCTGGGTATGGACTCTGGCTTCTGGCTGCGCACAAGCCCCAGAGACAGCGGGAGAGCCCGGCCCTACCTGTTCCCGAGCCTCGGGACCCACTGGGTGAAGGTGGCTGTGCCGTGCCGACAACGTTTGCAAGGTTTGTTGTGTCACTGTAATTACAGGGGAATGCAGCCGCACGCTGCAGTGCAAATCAAGGCGTCAGAGCCCACTCTGAGGCAATTGTTTCCCATTAGGGAAATGCTAGGTTTCCTCTCCTGACTAGCAACTGGAACACAGCCTCTAATTCTTCCAGCCGTTGTAGAACGCGACCCAGACCCAGAACCTACTCCCCGGAGCCCAGTCCTCGGAGGCTCGGAAAGAGCGGCTGTTCCATCCAGAGTCAGCGGTGACTGCTGTCCCCCTGCTCCTGGGAATTCCTACTTCCCCAGCCTGAGGGGAAGCCGGCCCACTCTCCAGTGGGAATGTTAAGCTGAGGCTCACACCGGTTCGGGATTCTTTGCACAGCCAAACCTCCACGTGCTGTGCGAATGACCCGATGTCTCCCCCAAAGTCTCCAGTATCACCGGTCATGGAAGTCGTGGCTCCTGCAGGGATAATCAGCTGCGCGCTGCCTTCTCCTCCTTCCTCCTCCCATGGCTCTCTGTCAGTCCACTGTTCTCAGCCGAGACCAAGCAGCCCTCATCTCCCGACACAGATGTGGAGAGAAGCAACCCGTCAGCAGGTGGAGATAAGGATGTGGGAGCCCAGCTCAGCGTGGAGAGCTGGCGATGGAATTCTGCGACGGTTCGGATTTCCTTTCCCCACCAGCGCACGGCACGAGGCTGGGTGTGACGGGCGGCTGGCAGAAGAGGCAGCGTCATCAGGCGGTGTGGCGGGCGGCTCCTTTCCAGGCCCTCGCTGTCCGTTCAGAGAATCGGATGGGGTGACTGATGGACACGAAGGTTTAACACTTATTTAGAGGTGAAAGAAGTGTTCTGAAGAGAACAGAGGTGTGCTCCGCATGCAGGCAGGGCCACGGCAAGAACCCGACTGCAGGGCCGGCGAGACCAATGCCGCCACCGCCTTTCGCACCCTCTTTTGGTGTCAGAGCCAGGAGATTAGCTGTTCTGAACAAGCATCCTGGTGACAGCTCCCAGGGAGTGACAGCTCATGCCCCCTTGTCCGGCCTCCATGCCACCCCCTGGTTTCCTGCTCAGAAGCGATAAAATAGCAGCTGTAATTCCCATCTTCACCCGTTTTCTGCTGCTCTAAGGGCACATCACAGATGGGGACACTAAACAATAGTGTTTCATGCAGCTTGTGATTCTGGAGGGTGCAGAGGCCAAGACCACGGGGACAGGTGTGTGAGAGCCTTGTCGCTCCATGTCCTACAATGGGTGGTGGAGGGAAGGGAAGGAAGAGAGGGAGAGGGAGGTCCTGAGGGCCCCTTCCTCACAGATGGGTCACCTTCACTGCTGTGTCATTACTGAGAGGACACGTTCTGACCATGGCAGTGCCACCATGGCCCAGTCTGTGTCCAGCCATCACAGCAGTCACATTGGCACCCACTTTTGCTTTTTGAATGTCTTTTTTCTGGGTTAGTCTTGGGCACTCTTGTCCGTTTGAAACCAGTTTCACCACTTCGTGGTGTGTTGGGGGTGAAGGACAGGATGGGGGCCATTTGCCTCTGATTTGTGGGGAAATTTGTTTTGGAGGATCTCTGGTTACTATACGAAAAACTGACTGTGGGGCTGGGGATTTAGCTCAGGTGGTACAGCGCCTGCCTGGCAAGCATGGGGTCATGAGTTCAATTCCAGGTAAAAAAAAAAAAAGGAAGAAAGACTGGCTACCAAGATTATATTATAATTTTAGTATAGACAGCTAAATTATGTACGAATATTTTGGGCAGTCAGGCAGGGCTGGGCCCTGGAGGGGGCCAAGACCAAAGGTGGAAACTCACTACAGCTGTGGCTGGAGGCGCAGCTGTTGGAAACCAGGTCTCCAGGTAACAGCAAAAGGACCTAAATGCTCCCCAAGGGGTGCTAACACCTGGTCTGGACCCTGGGGACAAGCTCGGCCCAGGTCCCTCACCTGCCTGAGAAGCTCTGGTCCTCCCACGCCTGCTCCCTGGGCCCTGAGTCCCCCTCAGATCAGTGCTCCCTAAGGCCACACTTGTGACCGCATTGTTGAACACGGATATAGCTCATGTGGTACTCGGGGTTTTACTCTATAAAAGAGCCCCGTAAAGGGGGGCCCCTGGTGCCCTTTCAGGACCTTTCCAATTCCTCTGACAGGCGTTTTATGTATCTCAATAAATATTTCCCATTCTTAACCTTTGCTCTTCAGAATTCATTCTTTGACTTTAAGAGAACAGCAACTCAGCGTCCCAAACATCTCACAGGCTAGGAGTTAAAATATTTCCCTTACATCACATCTGGAGGTTCTGATGTCACCCTGTAATAATTCGAACCTGCAAGTGAGGATGGGATATTCACCTAATGTCCATAAATACTGCTTTGGATTAATGCGTTTTCCAGTTCTATAGGAACTGAACACAAATTATCACCACTAGTGGAAATATTCGTGCGCTGAGAGCAGAGGGTTACCTGAGGGCCTGTGGGCGCGGAAGGCTGCGGACAGCCTCCCAGAGGGGGGACGGCCCAGAAATGCTACCCAGGCTGCGATGTCGGGGAGCCAGCCCTGGCCGGGGGTCTTTGCTTGGTCACCAGGAGGTGACCACCGGACTCCAAGAGTGCACAGGAAACAAGCTTGGGATTTTCACAGCTACCCAGGGGGCAGTGGGCACTAACGGGCACCTAATGATACAGGGGAAGGAAACTCCCGACCTACTGCATGTCCGGTACGAGTTCGTGCTCTCTATAATTGAACAATGAGGTTAAGAGCAGAATATATTTATTGAGAGAAAGGAAGCTTCTGACTGAGGGACAGAAGGGGTCCGAACAGGCTGCCAAAGACTCTGTCTTTCCTAGGGACTTTTTATAGAGTAAAATCATGGGACAAGATGGGTTCAAGGTGGGGAAAACTGGGAACTCGCAAGGCAGATGGGCATAAGGTGGGACAGAACAATGGTTAACCAATAAGATTAACTGCTTGGGTAAAATTGATTAAATCGGGGACAAATGGGGAGCCAGTCACGTAGAAAGCAGGCATTCTTAGCGGTGAATCTTCCCATAGAGGGTTGGGACAGTGATTTCTGACTTCCTCAGGGTGATGAGACCTATTTGGAATATCAGCCCTTAGGATATGGGTGCATTTGTTTGATCTTTGGTCTTGAGGCCTGGCCCACAGCAGGAGGTGCCTGTCTCCTCCACAGCTGCAAGGTGTCTGGGCTTCTGCACTGGCTCCTTTGAGGACCTCACCCTGTCTCACTACCTATGATATTTCTAACTAACTCAGCCGCCTGTAACACTGCTAGAACAGGGACATTCCCTCCCCCACCCAGGCAGTAGAAACATAAAGCCATGAGATGTTCTGATAGAGCAGAAGGACAGGGAATCTGATGGAGAAGATTTGCATTTCAGAAAGACCAGTGGGAGGACACTTGGTGCCCGAGTGAGTGTGTGTCATAGGTAGACCAGTTGGCTGGACAAAGGAAGCGCCAGTGATGGGCAGAAGGAAGGTTAATTGTCATTCCTGTTCCTCTGTCTGAAGGCTTCGACTAGCTGATCCCAGGACTGTCTGCTTTTCATCATTCTGCTATAGGCATCTGAGTTAGATAGAAATATTAACAGGCAGTCAGGTAAGGCTGGGTCCTGAAAGAAATCAGTGCAGAAGACAAGATACCTTGTAACTGTGGGGAGACAGACACCCCCCACTGTGGGCCATACCTCAAGACAAAAGATCAAACAAATACACCCACATCCTAAGGAGAAACCTCAGGGATTGATACTCTAAGTAGGTGTCTACCACCTTGAGGCAGCCAGGAAGAGGCACTGACCCCACCCCCTACAGAAAGAGCCCTGCCCTGCGTGCATGCCCGCTTGCTTCGTGACTCGCAGTTTACCTGAGCAATTACACTCATAATCTTGTGGGCTGACCATAGTTCTGGCCCACCTCATGCCCACCTTGCCTTGTGATTTCCCATTCCCCACACCTTGGCAGGTCCAGGGCAGTGAGACAGGGCGATTGCCCTTGGGTTTTGCTCTATAAAATCCCTAGAAAAGACAGTCTTTGGCTACCTGCTCGGGACCCTTCTGTCTCCCTCAGACAGAAGCTTTGTTTCTCTCAGTGAATATTCTCTGCTCTTAACCTCTGTTGTTCCTAAAATTCGTTCTTCGGTTTTAGAGAACACAAACTCATACTGGACGTATGGCAGGGTGGGAGTTTCATTCCCCTGTAACAATTCAGCTGTTCACTCTCTCCAGCAAAGCCTCGCTTGGCCACCATGCAGAGCCCTGCTCCTCTCTGCAGGCTGGTGCCAGGCCTTGGTCCTGAATGTCACATTCACGGCCTTGCAGTGATCTGCCTTGCTGGGGTCCACACTGTTCCCACCTTATTTTCTTCTCTTTCCGGGATGGAATCTCCATTGCTTGTCCTGCACCGTTGTGTCCCTGCTGCCTCCTGAAGACCTGGGCGATGGGACATAGTCAAGCTTCCTTATGTCATCGACAGATAGGAGCCCAGGAAAAGCATCCTAGAGAAATTATGAGGGGAAACAGACAGACAGACAGACAGACAGACAGGAGTCTGTAATAGGCTGGGGCAGTGGAGGAAAGTCTCAGAGCAGAAATAGAATTTCTCCTCAGCCCCAAGAGAGCGCACTTGGGACGGACTGTCCCAAAAGGCGGATTAACAAGAGTAAAGGGAGCAGGGCAGCAGCTGGCACAGCGCACCCCACACGGGAGAAAGCTCGGGGTAACGTCCCTCAGAGCAGTCTCTCAACTCAGTGGGCAAAAAAACAGGAAAGCGAGGTGAGGCACAAGTCTCTTGCTCCCGGCCGCTGTGTTTCTGTTTCTGGCTTTGCCAGGGCAGCCGGTAGAGACGGGCTAGGCCAAGTCCTCTGTGTCTCCGGAAGCAGGCCCGGAGAGCTGCTGGGCGCCACGACATTGCTCTCATGCCGATCGAATCACGCAGGCTGCCGAAGCCCCCTTGTCCTCAGAAAGCACATTCTGAAGATTAAATATAGAAGAGGAGCTCAGGCAGGGATGCAGGAGAAAAACGTGCCACCGTCCTGTGATGCAAGGGCGAAAACACTGGCAAGTCTTGGGGAAATGGGCAGCCAGGCTTGTTCTGATTTCCTCCTGGGGAGATCCAGTGGGTGAATTTGTCTATTTTGTCTCACTAAAGAGTCGAGCTATCTCCAGGGAGCCAGTACATCTGGCTCCCTCCTGCCAGAACCAGAGCTGCACACAGACACGACCGAGACGTTCGTTCCCATTTTCCCTGGGCGACACAGGCAGGCACATTAGTCCACACTCACCAGCTCTTTCATGATTTGAGACTTTTTCATGGTTTGCACTTTTCCTCTTCTAATTTTTGCCACAAAAAAATTACAGAGCAGATAAATATCAAACTCAAGTCAGTGATGTTCAGGCAGGCCAAAGTATTTAGGGATGAAAAGTGCTCCCGTCATAATTTACTTCAAATGCATCACAAAAGTGAAGTTGGCAAATTGACAGGTTCCTAATCCCAGCGCCCTGGGAGGCTGAGACAAGAGAATCACAGATCTGAGCTCGGCTTCAGCAACTCCTGAGATCCTGTCTCAAAGTAAGGAATGAAAAAGGCTGCAGGAGCAGCTCAGTGCAAAGGTCCCAATTCAACGCTCCCTCCCTGCACACGCGCACGGACACACACGCACACGCACGCACGCGCACACACACACACTCCACAAAGTATAACTGGTAAGACCTGAAAACTCCGGGATATGACATAAATTACTAAGAGGAGAAAGAACTGCAGTTGCCTTTCAGGAAAAGCCCCCGTGTCTACTTCGTAGGGTCTGAGGCAGTTTCCCAAGCATAGACAGGTGCTGAAGAAGTGGCCCAGCTGACCAGGGACCCCACGCCGTCAAGAAATTCAAAATCCCTCACGCAGCTGGCTGCCCCTGTGTGCCGGAAGAAGCGTGGTGATCATTGCTTCTGAAAGACAGTCTGACACTCACCATCTCGCCACCCGGTCAGCAAGTGGCTTCTCTTCCCGGAAACCTGGTCGGGGAGGCCGAGCTGAGCTCACAGCTTCTGGCCTCCTTACAGGTTAAGCTCAGTGGAGCTTTTAATCAGGTGCCGTGGACCTGGCTTCCATGCGGGTCTGGTGGAGCTCTCACGGGTGTCAACAGGAGGTGAGCGGGTGCACGTACGTGTGTGTGTGTGTGTGTGTGTGTGTGTGTGTGTGTGTGTGTGTGTGAGATGAATCAAGGGAGTCAAGTCGCAGGCTGAGCCCTGGGTGGTGAAGGTTCTGAGTGTGTCACGAGCAATCCCATTAGCCTTTCTATATTGGGACAGCTTCCAGTGCAATATGGGGAAATGGTTGGGTTAGAATTGTTTCCAATGCCTATTTCATGTCACACTGCCTCTTCTTAGAGATTAGTACACAGTCATGACAGGTCTTTCCGCTTTAGGGTTCTGTCTTAGAAGTCTATGCTCGGGGCAAGCAGAGCTGGACCCTCAGCTCAAGGCGGCTGGATGGAACGGCAGAGGGACATCATTGTCACAAGCCCCAGCAGCCCCGCTTGCATTCTGACTTCCCCTGAGCTGAACGCAAGTCCTGCAGCACCAGCTTTCATGTTCATACCCAGAGCTTTGCTAGTAAAAATGTATCTCAGGGTCATGCAAATGCCTGGACATATATTCAAAGCAATGTTTACATTAGTGCTGCTGACTTACAGATTCATTTCTATGGGACCAAAGCATCACATGTAAAATTAAATGTAACACAGCCTCTCAGGGCAGAGCACCTGTTAGCAATGCCCGCATGAGGAGGATGACGGCACAGGCGGTGAAATGCATGAATATAACTCATGTTTGTGGAATTAGGTCTGCAGTTCTGATTGGCTTAGAGCAGCCCCAATGTCTATCTTTGCCCACACTTATGTCTCCACCCAGGGTCCTCTTGACCACAGCTTGTATGAAGTGGGTGTGAGGAAAGAGCAGCGGCGCTGGGCACAGATGGGCACAGGCTTCCACTCAGGACCTTGCCAGGGTCTGGGGTGATCCTGCTGGTGTGAGAAAGCCCAGTTCCCTCTGGAGAGCGTGAAGGCTCAGGGCAGCCCTGGCCTCACCCTCGCACGTCAAAGCAGTGGTTGGCTGAGCGCGAGCCAGGCGAGAGTCCCACAGACTCCAGGGAGGCCAGGGAGCGCCTGCTGCTGTCTGCTTGCCAAAAGCCTACAGTGGGCAGAGGCAGGGACAGATTTCTGGACTTGCAGGCAGGTGGCCTGGACTTGTGACAGACGGTAACCCAGTACTTGCCCGAGGCAGTCCTGAGCGTGGCTGGGCTTTCAGGGCACAGGCTGGGCACTGCCAGCAAAGACTGCGGCAGAGGCAGCGAAAGCATCAGCTGTATTGCCTGCAGCAGCCTCGGAGCCCCAGGCTGGAAAAGGCTCCTTACAGCGCAGCAGCAGCCCGGGACAGGCAGCTTTGGGCTGAGCTCCCCGATCGTCACAGACGATCGCCCCGGAAAAGCGCATGCATTGCAGTGGGGCGGCTCAGGGACTTCGTCATCTTCTCAAGTTTAGAACTCATGGTTTCCAAAACTGTTGCATGATTGCAGAGAAAATCCCTGCACTACCAGTTAGAAATAAACACTAAATCTAAAGATTATATAGTGAATGGGGGAAAATTCCACTTTTCTTAAGAGCTTTCTGTTAAATAAATGGCTCTATCAGTTACTTTTCTCTCAAATGCCTGATCCAAAGTTAAAGGAGGAAAGGTTTACTCAGTGCACAGTTTGTGGAGGTTTCAGTCCAGAGCTGGCTGGCTCCAAGGCAGGAGGGCACGGTAAAGGGGCGTCACACAGCAGGCATGGCAGGCAGAGGGTGGCAACCCAAGCAAGCGACAAGACGAGCCTCCTGTCCTTGTACCTTCTCCAGGCTCCCGTCCTATAAAGTGGGGAGCACTCACACCGGGAACCCTAGTGCTCTTAACCCTAGCACTGCACCCTGGATCAGTCTCAGCATCACACAGACCAGACCCGGCCACTGCTGAAACCCCACCTATGACTGCCCAAGGTGGACACTAGACACAAGCCCTAACCATGAGGAACAGAGAAAAAAATCTTACAATAATGTCTCCTTGTAGTTAAAGATACACTGGCGAATGCACAAACATATTTTAATTAGGTATAAATCATGAGGCCCCTTAGGGCCTTCTATGCAGCTTTCACAAGGTACAGGGTACAGCAAAGGGAAATTTAAAATGCTGCCCTGTAGGCCCTTAGAGTTAAATCCAGAACTATGTGAAACCAGTTCATGCGGTGAGTCAGGCCTTGTCAGAGAGCTCATTCTGTAACAATCATCAGCTTGAGGTGGATGGCAGTTTATGTTTTGAAATCCTTCATCAGAAATGTCCCCCAGTGTGGATGAAAACCAACTGAACTCTCTTCTTGGTCCCAGTAGGGTTTGCCTTAGTGTGACGGTCCCTGTCCGGCTGCAGCAATGATTGAACGTTACTGTAGACCTTGCTTTTACCAGCAATAGCTGACGTTGCTTTCAGTCATATCCACTGTAAATAAGCTGTGAAAGTATAAGTTCTGATGAAATAATAAGTGTGATCATCTGAAGGTCAGTTAAGATCTCATATGATAAATAATACAATTTCTATCAAAATATGACACCTTTATGGATACACACATGATATGTAGATATAACGATGTATATAATCATATTATACACCTACACTATATAGATACATGATCTATGTGGATAATCCTATATGTGTGCATGATTTTGTGAGTGGATTTGCGGGCATTGTGTGCCACCCACCCTTGTGAAGGGAGATTTTCTTGTATCAGTTCGACTGGCACAGGATGTCCAGGTACCTGGCTCACCATTGCTCCTGACTGTCTGTGTCAGGAAGCACACTCCTGGGTGTAACTCACGTTTGTGTTGGTGGCTGAGGAAAGTTGGTGGCCCTCCCCTCATTCAAGCTGTCGAGGGCCTGAGTAAGACCACAGGGCGGAGTGACAGTTTGCTTTCTCGGCTGGCACGTGTCGATGTCATGACCTGCCATTGTCACTAATTGCGATCCATCCGCTGCCTTGAGTGGGGACAGCCCAGCAGGAGACTGAGTTCTGGGTGCCACATGCAGACCTGCAAACTGAGGGGGACCCCACCCCGCACCCGGCAGGGCCAACAAGTAGGGCTGTAGCTGGGACAGGATGGAAAATGACAATGGTCTCCAGGGTTCTCCGCCTTCTAGCGCTGCCTTCGGTGGATTTGCTCAGAGTCAGCCATCTGTTCATGCTTCCCAGATGAACTGTGTTTGGCATTTGCTGTTCATGTTTGTGTAAAATGTGTGTCTTTCCTGGTCTCTAGTGTTCTTTCCGGAGGTTTGCTGCTGCCATTCTCTTTGGGGTGTGTGTGTGTGTGCCTGCGCGTGTGTGTATGTGTGTGCCTATGTGTGTGTATGTGTGTGCCTGTGTGTGTGCGTGTGTATGTACGTGTCCATGTGTGTGTGTGTGTGCCTGCATATGTGTGTGTGTGTGTGTGTGCAGTCACCGGACACGTGTGCAGTACTGGCAGACAGGTGCTCAGTCA
The DNA here is from genome assembly GCA_004027455.1 of Hydrochoerus hydrochaeris. Taxonomy (NCBI): domain Eukaryota; kingdom Metazoa; phylum Chordata; class Mammalia; order Rodentia; family Hydrochaeridae; genus Hydrochoerus; species Hydrochoerus hydrochaeris. The sequence continues at coordinate 24,628 of PVLA01013352.1, forward strand.
CAAAGCCAAAAAGTCCCCTGTGTCTTCCAGACAGGGTCGCAGAGCTCTGGAAAGTGACCCGTGGCCAGCCTGATGTAGCACACAGGAAGAGGCCGTGCCCTGGTGCTGTTTCCACCACTGAGGGCAAGAAGAGGAGGCCAAGACTGAGCCGAGTGAACGGAGAGTCTGCTTGATGAGCGTGGAGTTCCAGCCCCGTGGATTAACACAACTTGGAAATCGCTAAGTGACACTGGACCTCTCAGCAGGAGCGCTGCTTTTAGCAATAATTAAGGGAGAGGAATTAAACATGTTAAAAATCACAGGCTAAACCACACAGGCTGGAGCATGCTTTGCCCATTCCTCCAGCAGGAAGTTTGCAGGACCCCAGGCAGGGTGGGCGAGCTGGGGTGAGGGGTTCCGGTAATCTCGCTTTATGATCAGGACGTCCGATTGCCCGTCATGACTTAGCCAGGCCTTGGCACCTGTGGGTGTTTCTCAGTGAAACCTAAATCTTGTGCTCCGAATGACTGAAGCAAATGGACGCATTTGCCTCCGGGTGAAACCTTACTTGGGGGACTCGCTCTGTAAAGATACAAAGCATGGGTGCTGCAGGGGAGAAGGGGGCCGGGGCTCACCTGGCCTGGGCGGGCACAGTGGCCCCGAAGACAAAATAGGTATGCGGGGGGAGTCATGCACATGCGTGTGTGTGCTCATGCATGTCTGCACACCCGTATGTGTGTGTGTTCATGTGTGTGTGCACACTCCTATGTGTACATGCTTCTGGAAACTTCGGAACTGTGACACGTGTGTTAACGACAAGGCGTGCAGTGAACGCAAACAGGCCCTGCTCAGGGCCCTCTGCTTAGACTCCACAGAAAACTGGAAGCAATCAAAATTTCCAGGATGCTGACCCCTCCCTGGGGCAAGGGCGAGCGGGCTGCTCAGGTCTCTCCGCAGGCAGGCAGCGCATTCTCCCCACGGCTGTTGGTGGACGCAGCGCTCTCCTCCTTGTGCATCAGGAATCCACGGGTGGTGCCCATTTCACTGGGGACTGTGCCCCCTTTCTTCATGAGATCAGTGGGAGCCGAGATGTCATGTAAGTGACAGGGGCTCCTTCCTATAGCCCTGCTGCGCAGACACACCTGGGTGGGGTGAGCTGGTCTACAAACTTAGTGGTTTTGGTTAAGTTGACAAACACTAAATCCACATCTGATGGACCTACTGTGTGATCAGCAGCCTGTCTTGGCAGCTTTGGCGACTTTATTAATTGGATCTACACTGGGCCCATAGAGGCTCTACTCCACCACTTCTGGGTATGAGAAGGAATTTTCAAAACTCAAAGGAGGACTGATTTACAGCACCTTGCAATTCTCTTCCCAATGTGCATTACTCATCCTGAAGAGGAAGTTCACGAGCTAGAAAATAAAATTCTGATTTAATGCTTCTGAGTCTGCAAGTCGGTGCTTCCTGGCTGCTGTGTTCATCGTGTGCGGTGCCAGTGGGGCCCAGGACAGCTTGTGTCCTTGCTAGTGAGCCAGCTGCTCCAGAGGGAGTTCAGCACCGTGAGAGGTGGTGCTCTCTGCGGCGCCTCCAGCTCCTGTGTCTGCTGTGGAGAAGCCAATGGCAGAGTCGCTCTTCTGTGCACATCACCTAGATTTCACCAGAAATTAGGGCTGGCAAACTCCTCTTCAGCTTCCCCTGCCGTGTGATGCACAGACCTGAGTGCCGATTTCTCCATGGAGGCAGTGATGCATGGGGCCTTGCAGAGTTCTCGGGCACAAAGCATCTGGTGCAGAGGTGCGAGTGGTGGCCAGGCTGGGCACGCGCTTTGGAAGGCAGGCCATGGCTTCCCTGGCCCCTCCTGATGAGCAAACAACACATGTAGGACACCGTGCTTTGGCCCAACTTTCACACTGATTGAACCAAAGTCGGTTGACACAATTGCACGAGCGCTCTCATCATCTCGGCATCCCGGGCTCCCTCTTCCTCATCACTGGTGCCACCTGATCCATCCGCACATGGGCCACACCGACAGGGGACCACCCAGGAACCTGGTGCTGCTGCCATGGTCATTAATTCGACAAACACTGTCTGGACAGGCAGATGGTTCTGTGATGCCCTGGGCAGGAGACGCTCCCTTCTGCACTGAGCATCCTGTGGTCAGAGCGGGAGGGAGATCAAGGAGAAGTAGCGATTTCCAACTGTGCTGGTGTGTTAATCACATTCCTCTTTGAATTACTACAGATTGTCAAAGAGAAACCTGACTGGACAGCAGCAAAAGTGATAGAAACAGATTGCATTTGGGTATTCTTGGCACAGGGAAAGAGAGATTTCAGTTCAGGTCAGGACTCAGTTCCAAATGCCAGCAAAAGGGGAGACTCATAGCTGAGTCTAGAAGGCCACCTGGACAGCTCTCCTCGAATACAGAGCAGTTAGCTCCACTTTGGCTAAACCCAGCCCTGTCTGCATGCACTGATATGTGCACAGCTGGCTAAGCTGTTTCCTTCTCTCTTCAATTGGCTCTAAGCAATGTAAACAGGGCTGGCTGAGGTGCTGATGTGTAATCTTTGAAGCTGGATGAATTTCCTGTTTCCCCGTCTCAGTGTCTCCCTATATGGTGGAGCACAGTGAGATGGCAGAGCCACATAGCTCCGGGAATGTTAACTGGGGTTGAGCCTCGAGATGAGAGGTTATGACTTCACAGGGCACAAAAGTTCACATATCAGGAACAGAAGCAACAGTCTCCTAAACGTTTAAATGCTACCTCAACTGAGTTATGCAGGTTGGTCTCTGCACACCCTTCTCTCTGCACACTGCAGAGGTGCTTTCTGGCCCCCTAGCTAAGCCTGGCTCAGACTCCTGCAATTCCTGCCATTCTCAGTCCCTCATCCTCCAGCCACTGCCTTCGCCATGATTTAATAAAATCCAGATTAGGCTCTGGGTCGTGGCGTTTGTTCTATGAACCCTCATCTGCACCAGACTCACAACCCCTTGGCTTCCCATAAATATAAAATGGTTTAGTGTCTCATTGTGGCTTGCACTGGAGCTGGTAGGTTGGAATTAATTTGCCAATAGTGTTTCCGTGGGATTACAAATATAAACTTCCTGGACCACAACAAGGATTGGAAAGGGTCTTTATATACTGCTGAGACGAGGCTGAAGGGGCCAGGGTTAAGGAGGAAATTAGGGTGTGGTCAGCTGGCTGGCACAGGGCATGAAGGAAGGGTCAGGCACTGAGATCCAGGACGCATGCACAGAGCTCAGTTCCCAAGCCCTGCACCTGGGACCCGTCATAAAGCACAACCTTCAGTTCTTCGGGAGCTAAATCAAGCAGGGATTGATTGGACAGCCTAGATCTGACGTCACCCTGAGGAATGGGGTCTCTGCAAGGCCTCCGCCATTGGCCTCCTGTACTGTGCGCCCTCAGTGACCCACTCTCCCCACGCACGCGGAGTGCACCTCTCTCCTTGCGTGCACATGTAGTTTTTTGTAATAAAAGAAACTTTGAATGTTTAAAAACGTGCATCTCCTTTTCCTTTCCAGCAAAAACAAAAAAGAATTTAAAAATAAATCTACAAGATGATAGTAGAGAATGGCTATGCTCTACTACAGCAGAGAAGACAGACGCTGCAGGGCGGGCCCAGTACTCTAGGAGCCCGACGGAGCGGGAGGAGGAGGTGCAGTAAAGGGGAAGGGTGCAGCTGGCTCCCAGGGCCTGGGGGAGAAAGGAGGCCAGAGCCACAGCGTCCCTCTTCTGCGTTTCCCGCCCCGTCCTGCCCTTCAGCACATCTTCACCTCAGCCCCTCTACGTCAGTGCCCTCCAGCCCCCCTCCAGCATCACCAGCCGCTGCTCCTTCCCTTCCTCGCCGTCAGTCCCCATCAAGAGCCCAGTGGTACCACCATGAGTCTGGCCTGAGGCCACCTCCAAGGGCCACTCCCAGCCACCTGCACCTGCTTTGGAACGGGCAGTGACCAGGGAAAGGGCCGCCCGGGTCCCCACGCTGCCTCTTCCCACGGGCTTCATTCTGTGCCGGATGTGAAGGTTTTGTCACACCCTCTCCAGATTTCCATTTGATTTCAGCGGACTTTGAAGCTGGCTCTCCACTCTGTTTCAGATGAAATTCTTTGGGGAGAACTTTATTTTCAAAGTCAAGATTTTCATCAACACAAGAATCTACTCTGTAACCTGATTTTGTGTCTCCAACTTCTGCCCCTTTGGTTCATCAAATAATGCAATCCTTCTTCTTCCTCCCCACGCAGAGCAAACACTCGTGCATGGCTAGCAATGCTGTTACCCAAACATTCGCGATTTCGGAGATCAGCTCTGACCTCTTCTGGAAACACGGTAGGCAGAGCCGGCCGTATTTCCCTTCTATTTTCAGTACCTCCCCACCCGCTAGCTCGTTAAGCCTGTTTTACTTCGCTCTTCCTCCATACGCTCACTGCTTCGTGTTCTCCCTTGGGCAGGCTTGGCGAAGCTGACCCTTCTTGGGATTTGGAGGCCTTCTTGGTTGGAGGGGTGAGTGACCACTGGCTCTTGGGGGCCGTGACACGAGGGGAGTCCCCTACAGACCTGGGGTTGTCCCCAGCCACAGGAAGCAGCTCAGGCACTGCACTTCTTAGTTCTGTCTTTAATAAACGTGATACATCCTCACCTTTTTCATGCCTCTCATCTTGTTCTTTGTTTAGACCACCAAAGACCTAGAAAAAGCCTAGGGAACCCCGAATCCTGAAATGAGGGAATGAAAAATTGCAGAGAGAATGTAAGCGAGGCTGGCAGGGTGCGGTGATTTGGGTTACACAGAGTCAGTGTTGGAGACCGGCCAGGGCGAGCAGCGCTCACGTGGGGGGCGGGGTGAGAGGACAGTGAGGTGCTCTGGGGACAGAGGTGGTCCTCACCACCCTGATTCCCTGAGGTTTGTTGTCCCGAGTGAGCTGGGACTGACAAGACAGACGCTGCAGGGTGGACTGAGCACTCTGAGGAGCCTGACGGAGGAGGAGGAGGAGGAGGAGGAGGGGGGGGGTAAAATATCCCGCCCACGTGTAGTTTTTGGACCTATGTGAGTCGGTTATTCAGAGAAACTGCAGAGCTCTGCATCATATGAATGGCTCTTAAAAGCTGTCTGTTTGTAACAGAAATTTATCTTTATCTACGTCAGTGAAGTGAACACAGGTGCAGGCAGAGGCCTTCCTATTGGGGTATTTGCACCTCTTTCTGCCTCAGGTCTGACCCCGACTCCCTTCCCTGTGTAGAGAACTGGAAAATGAATCCGTTGTTTATCCTGCTGCTGGTTCTCTGAAGCGCGGTTGTGGGTTAGTGACCCTTGTGGCATCCTCAGGTGCCCTCAGGAAACGGGCTCCCCAGGCATCGGCCTCCAGGTCCAGCTGCCGACTTTGGAGAAACTGAGAGGGCAGAGGAACGTGGGTGTACATCCTGACCTTAATAAAATAAAATTCAAGCCATGGAGACTCCAGGACAAGTGGCCCGGGACAAGAAATCCATACATCGTGAGACCAGGAAAGATCAGAACTGACCGTGGTGGCATAAACCTGTAAATTCCAGCACTCTGAGAAGCTGAGTCAGAGGATCATAAGCTTGAGCACTATCTGGGCAACTTAGCACGACTCACAAGGCAATGCAAGGCCGTGCAGTGCTGAGCAGTACAGTGCGATCCAGTACGGCACACACAGCGCCATGGGAGCAGTGCGGAGCAGTGCAAGGCAGTGCAGTGCAGTGCTGAGCAGTACAGTGCGATCCAGTACGGCACACACAGCGCCATGGGAGCAGTGCGGAGCAGTGCAAGGCCGTGCAGTGCTGAGCAGTACAGTGCGATCCAGTACGGCACACACAGCGCCATGGGAGCAGTGCGGAGCAGTGCAAGGCAGTGCAGTGCAGTGCTGAGCAGTACAGTGCGATCCAGTACGGCACACACAGCGCCATGGGAGCAGTGCGGAACAGTGCAAGGCAGTGCAGTGCTGAGCAGTACAGTGCGATCCAGTACGGCACACACAGCGACATGCGGAGCAGTACAAGGCAGTGCAGTGCAATACGGTCCAACGCAGCACATACGACTCGATACGATGCATACAGAGGAGTGGAAAGCAGCGCAATGCCTGAGAAGAAGAAAGATTAGAATAAGAGGTTCAGGAAACATTTGTGAAAGGCCTAACTGAGGTGTCGTGAGGTGCATACTTCCATGATACAGCTAGAAAGAGACCCCGACCGCACAGCTCCGACCCATCCTGAAGTTCGGAGCCCTCCTTTTTGACCAGTGGAGGTCTGAGGCAGTTGGCTGGCGCCCTCTGTGCTGCCCCCTTGACGGCTGACTGCCCTCCTGTACTTACTCCACTGCCGGCTGGCTGCGGGTTAGACCAGGAGTCAGTCACGGGTCCAGCACCCTGGTCCCTCTGGGTTGGCGGCGCTGTTTCTGGACCACAGGGCAGCGCCAGGCCCCTAGGACTGTCTGAGGACTGAGGAAGGGGTTTTGTTTTTGAGGTAAACTATATCATGACCTACACTAATAGTTTCAATTTCAATTTAGGACTACAGGTTTTTTTAGCATGATATTTTTCTGTCTGCCTTATATTTTTATGTACTTCACTGTGTACAGAGTAACTTATAAAAAGCAATTTAGATGAACATGTCTTTGTCCACCACAGGAAGGGGAGAGAGTGGGGAGTAAACTCAGATGGAATTCCAGTCCCCGACCCCACTTTATCTTGGGCAAATTACTGAAATCTGCTCTGAAAGTCGATATTTTAACCTACCAGGAGTAAGTCCTTTATGTTTTGTTGGGAAAATTAAAAGTAATGTAGAAAGGAAATTCCTCCTGCAGATAGAATCGTCCTCCTGGGTCACGCTGGCTGTCCAGTCACCGGACTGAGTGTCCCATCTCAGGACTGTGGGGACTGCAGCTCAGAAGGTTTGTGAGGTGCCGTCTGTGACTCGCTCCCTCGGGCATGGGCCACCTCAGGGTGACATTGAACTCCAGTGCAACAGAGCATCACTGGTCTTGGGTGACTCCTATGTTTGCTATTGCACCAACTTCAAAATTCCAGATGAGTCACACAGAAAGTTTTAAAAGTGAATGCGTAGGAATGTGAATACACTTCATGTCACTTAGCTGAACACTTAGAAATGGCTAAAATGAGACTTTTAATTATGTATCTTTACTACATTTAAGCACAGACACACAGGACACATACACCAATGAAACAAGAGATTGGGAATGTATTAATGACTGAAAATTAAATTTTAAAAGTAAAATAAAACATAGCTGCTGTAATTTTCTTATTTAAAAATAAAAATAAAAATACAAATAATGTTTGGACCAAATTAGAAAGTCAAGGCTGAAAGAGAATAGTCAACAGAAAGTTAAATTTTACCTTGTAAGGTAATGTAATTTGAGTTTTCATTATTGCATTCAATCATAACATCAAACAGCTTCTACTTTGATTTTTTTCTGGCATAAAAGATGGCTAACACGCTTTTTCCTCCCTGGCAGGCATTCCTAACACGGTAGAATGTTAATGTGGAAATCTGTTGAAGAAAAAATTAGCATTTAGTTAAGGAAGGCTGGAAGAATAGCTACTGCCCTGTACTCCCCACTTCAGGAGAGCTGAGTACAGAGAGAGACCAGGGCCAGGGGTCACCGCCCCACCCCTCCCTGCCGCCTGGGGTCCTGCCTCAGGCTCCCCAGGAGAACAGCAGTGGCCTAAGTAACACAAAGATCTCTTCCAAAAGCTGGGAACCTCAGTCCAGGCACAAGCTCAGCCTTGGAAAAGAGGTCTGCAAGGTGCTGCCTTTCCTGGGACAGGGACAGTTCACACACGGAAGTGCAGGCAAGAGGACATCAGGGGTTTCTTGACCTCTGACAGGTTAGCAAGTAGCTCCTCAGAAGCTGGATTTGTTTCTTTCCTCCTTGAGGGCATTAGTGTGTCCCCTTTCCACAGTTCTCTGTCGCAGCACACTGCTTGCTGTAGTCTGCTTGGTGTTGTTATAACTGAGTGTATAGAGTTCTGGCCAGGAAGTCCAACCCAAAATCAAGGGGCCAGCATTTCATGAAGGCTTTTCTTCATCAAAAGATGGTGAGGCCTCACATGGTGAGACAGTCCAGGACTCTCGTCCTCTTCTCATAAAGCCACTAACACTGTTCTGGGGGCCCCACCCTCTTGACCCCATCTAACCCTAATTACTTCCCTAATGCTCCAACTCCAAGTACTGTCAACATATGAACATGGAACTATGTTTCCAAACATGGCCTTTGGAGGATAGAGTCCCTGTCAGAGAGCACCCGAGATTCTTGATTATGCAAAGACTGGAAGGACATGCTTGGCGTTTACAAGGCAAATGCTTAGGAGCGAGAGCCCTGCTGCCAGCTGTGTCGTCGGTGCTGATGGCCCTGGCTTCACGAGGAAGGAGAATCCCGCAGGAAGGACTGTGCTCCCCACACATTCCCCCTGGCACATTCTGACAGGTAGACAAGATTTAGTTTCTTTTAGTTATTTGACTTAAACCTTGACCTTTTAGTGATGTCTCCTGCTGCCCACTTTTCTGAAACCAAAGAGGACTAATTATAAGAACATTAATTGTCATAGAAGAGAAGGAGGGTGGCATGCTAGGGACAGTGCATAGGGAGACAGTCACAAGGTCTGATGATGCTTCTCTGTGAAACCCAGGTCCCCACCTGAAGGGTGAGATTATCAAAATTATTTTTCCCTCTTCCATTTGTAAGATATCTATAATGGACTGAGGCAATTTTCAGATATTTCCTTTCGAGTGTGAAATATCTGTAACAGAAATCTGCAAATAAATATCCATAGCAACCACGCATGTGGCAGGTTGATGAGTTATTGTCTCGGTGTGGAAACCAGCTACAGTGAAGGAACCGATTAATGGTAAGTATGCGTTGCTTTCATAACTGGAGACGTCAGATGTCAGAATTAAGTCTAGAAACCTAGTTCAATGAACATGAATCATTTCATATTTTTTGCTATTTTCCTTTGTTGAAATAATTTCCTTTCTTATTTTTTCTACTATTCCTGTATGTTTATTACCCTTTGGTCTGCATGATTTTAAGAGGACCTGAGCATGTACACATGTCCTAAAGAAAAGAGGAATTATATTAATTTGGTTCACAAAACTCAGTGCCTTTCCAATTCTTACTGAGCTGATGTAGTTCATGATGAGCATCCGAGTTTCTTAGGTCCCTCGCTGAACCATGTACACTGATCCACATCATAAAGCTTTAGGTCTTGAAGGGCCACTGCACTCACCTCCCGCGGGCCGTGAGGTATTGTTAGTTCCACCGTGTGAGCTAGTGCAGCAGTGCACGCTTACCCTGCCAGCACTCAGCAAGCTGAAGCAGGAGACTGCAAGTGTGAGGGCAGCCTTGGCAATTTAACAAGACGCTGTCTCAGCAATAAAATGTCACCCGACGGAGCTGGGGGGCTGCTCGTGAGGAGAGCGCTTACAAGGCCTGGAAGACCCTGGGCTGCATTTCCAGGGTGGAAAGAAAATGCTGTCTAACCAAACTACTGCATTTCTAACTTGCTAACTGATAACTGCAGGGCAAGACACTTACGCGTAGCATATATATTATGACAAGACTGATTTTTAGGGTGCTCTCTGTAGCAGTTTAATCCCCAAATGCCTAACCATAGTAGTAACTTTCTTCCATGTGTTGAAACCCTGCAGACAGTGAAAGTGAAAATAAAGATTCTACTCCCAGGAACCGAATGCAATAAGAAGGAAGTCAGGAAACCTTCAAAACCAGGTGGGGGAGATGCTGAGGAGGGCTGAGAAGGTTATTGGACCCCTAGCTGGGCAGCAGAGCAGGCCGGCCATGGCACCCTGGTAGCCTGAGACCACCCGGCACAGCCCTCCTGGAACGAGGGAGCCAGCAGACACCCGAGGCCTGGAATGGAACTGAAGGCCTCAGATGGGATGTCCCTCCTTGCCTCGTGACCAGCAGAAGTGACAAAACTGGGGCTGTGTTAGTCACAAATCTGTGTTGTCAGTAAGCGTCAGCCCTTGGCTGAGGCTCTGAGCCATCTAAGACAGGCAGCTTCCCTGAGACCACTGTGCTGTGAGGAAGCCCAGGCAAACCTGGGGAGAGGCCGCGGGGGAGAGGACACAGGGCCCCAGCAGAGTGAGTGCACCCCCCACAGCCCCGCACTGGGTCCAGCTGGGGGGCAGTGAGCCTCCGCCTGCCTCAGTGGGTGCCGCACAAAACACAGATGGGTCCTTGTGTGCTGTCCTGACTGCTGATCCACCAGGTTGAGTGTAAATGCCCTGGTATTGCTTTTTGGTCTAGATATAGGGCTGCTGGCTGTGCTGCCAGAGGCACAGGGCATGCAAGGAGGCCGAGGGCCTGAGCTTGGCCAGGAAGATGACCCAGTGGAAGCCTGAGAGGGCCGAGAGGCAGGAAAGTGCACCTCAGTCCGCATTCGTGGTGGGGAGATGGGGACCAATGGTGGATGTTTCCAGACATCCTTCATGGAAAAGCACCGAGCTGCTGAAAAAATAGAAACCACAAGCAATGCCCACAAACTTGGGAGCCACCAAAACCTGGCAAAAGGCCTCACTTCGGTGTCACTTCAGTGAGATTTCCCAGCTCCTTGGAGACTCTGCTCTACATCTGCAGGGAAGCAGTCTCCACCTTGCTGGAGATGGCACACGGGTGCCTGTGTCTGCTCTTCTGCGACAATGTGGGTGGTGAAAGACTGTATATTACCTAAGAAAGGCTGCTGCATAGGTGACAAGCAAATTCCAGACATGCTAAGCCCCAAAGCTGAGTCTTAGGGTGGAGAAAAATAATCCCTGAACTTTCTTTTGGTGAAGAACTCTTGAGCTGAGAAATGACAGTAAAGAAGACGGAAGATTTCTCTAGAAAGCTGCACACTGAATAGTCTTCTGCAATGACTTCAAGCAAGAGAAGTCCCCAAATGCCTAACTGTAGTAACTTTCTTCCATGTGTTGAAGCCCTGCAGACAGGCCTCCTTGCACTCCCTGTGCCTCTGGCAGCACAGCCAGCAGCCCTACATCTAGACCAAAAAGCAATACCAGGGCATTTACACTCAACCTGGTGGATCCGCAGTCAGGACAGCACGCACTGGCCAGCGAGTACCATAGTGACAGTCTAGTGCATGGGCAGAAGTTGGGCCCAGGGGTGGCTTCATGTGGGAACACTGTCACGTGACCGAATGCAGGCTTCAGACCACCTAGCAAGACACCCCAGATCGGCAGCTCAGTCCTCAGGGACCGCACAGGTTGAGACTCTTGGCACAGTCTGGAGGGTTTGTGAGACAGTCCGTGATTCTCAGCAGCCCGTGAGCAGCTGGAGTAACAGGCGTCACTGGCCTGCCGTCTTTCAACCTCCCTTCCATCCACCACATAAATCCCTAAATCAGCTAAGCACGTTTGTTATTTGTGCTATTTGTGTGTGTGTGTGTGTTTCATCCATAGGTAAACGTGTGTGTAGATGCAAATATCTACACACACATGTTGGAAGCATCCTTGTTCTGAGATAACTTGGTCTTAGGATGTGGGAACCACTTCCAGAGGGCTATGAAACCAAGGGAAGGCAGACAGAGCTAGGGCTGCACTGTGTTTGGTATGGAAGCTTACTGAAAGAGGAGAGGCTTATGCAGCAGGGAGACAAATTGGAGCCCCACAGTTCTGGCCAGAAGGAGCGGAGAATATAGGGATTAGAAAGGAAACAGCCGGGCACGCTCCTGGCTCCAGGTCTCGGGTAGAGCTACACCTCCCGCTCTAAGGGTTCTGTCTATTTGCAGGGTGGTGATGGCACACACAGGGAAACGGGTCAGGGTTACTCCGGGGCAGCTGTGGGCGACCACTCACCCTAGCTGCAGTCAGGCCAGGCTGAGTCCATGCAGTGGTACCCCGCTCCCGCTAGAGGGGAAAGCAGGGAGGAAACCGAGAGCTGATGGTCATGAAACGGAGCGAGGGCAGACGTGGACACGGTTTCTGTGCAAATGAAGACAGTCAAGTACTTGGAGAATCCCAGTTTCAAATAGTCCCAGTCCCTCAGGGCCTTCTCTGGGGACGAGGCTGCTGGTGCTCCTGAGTGGAGGGCGCACTCAGAGCCAGCTGTGTCTGGCCTGCAGACACGGAGCCGGCTTCGGGCAGCTCCTCAGAGCAGCTGCACTTGGGAGCAGAGGCTGTGCCTGGGCTGCATGAAGGAGGCCAAGATGTCCCCTCAGAGGGGAGGCCAAGATGTCCCCTCAGAGGAGGAGGCCAAGATGTCCCCTCAGAGGGGAGGCCAAGATGTCCCCAAAGAGGGGAGGCCAAGATGTCCCCTCAGAGGAGGAGGCCAAGATGTCCCCAAAGAGGGGAGGCCAAGATGTCCCCTCAGAGGAGGAGGCCAAGATGTCTCCTCAGAAGTGCAGACTCATAGCAGGACCCTGGTGTCTGAGGAGCTCAGTGTCTTCTCTGCTCTGATGTTACCAGACTTCAGCAGGAATGAGGAGGGGTGCAGGAGCGGGTGTCCCCACCGCCCATGCTCCCCACTGCCATGCTGGGAGGGCCTCCCGCTGAGAAGCCCAGCACTACCGTCCAGAAGCTTCTTCACAGCCTCCTTCCCTGGGCAGAGGCACTAACCAAGCCATAGACCCCTTTGCAGCTCTGCCTCGTCCCTCCTGGTCACCAGGCCTGCCCAGTCATTGGCAGCCACAGGCTCTTCAGAGATTGTCCCTCTGTCATGGTCTGTTGCCTGGCCTGTGTGCACCGTGCTGTGAAGCAAGGACTGGAAGAGCTTTCCTACCTCACCTCGACCTCCTTCACCTCACCTCACCTCATCCCACCTCTCCTCTCCTCTCCTTCCCTCATCTCATGTCCCCTCCCCTTCCC
>PVLA01013353.1:0-37435 GCA_004027455.1 Hydrochoerus hydrochaeris
TTTTGGTTTTCTTTTCACTCTGTTGGTGATTTCCTTTGAAGTGCAGAAAATTTTCAATAATGTGAGATCCCATTTGTTGATTCTTTGAAGTGTTTCCCATGCAGTTTTCATTTGGTTCATGAATTCTCTGCCTACCCCTATGTCTCCAAGACTTCTACCTACCTTGTCTTCCAGTAGATTTAGTGTTTCTGTTTTAATATTGAGGTCTTTCATCCATTTAGACTTTAGTTTTGTGCATGGTGATATGCATGGATCTAGTTTCAGTCTTTGGCATGTAGAGAGCCAATTTTTCCAACACCATTTATTAAAGAGACTATCCTTCTTCCAGTGGACATATTTAGCCCCTTTGTCAAATATCAGATGGCTGAGTGTCTTTGTAGTTGTGCTTGCATCTTCTAATCTGTTCCATTGATCCTCAGGTCTATTTCTTTACCAGTACCAAGCTGATTTGATCACTGTGGCTTTATAGTACTGTTTCAAGTCAGGAATTGAGATGCCTGCTGCCTTGCTTTTGTTGCCTAGAATCACTTTTGCCATTCCAGGTTTCTTCTGTTTCCAAATGAATTTTAGGAGTGTTTTCTCTAGATCTGTGAGGTATGTCAATGGTATTTTGATTGGGATTGCGTTAAATCTGTATAACAGTTTTGGGAATATGGCCATTTTCACAAAGTTGGTTCTTCCTAACCAAGAGCAAGGAATGCCCTTCCATTTTCTAATATCCTCTTCAATCTCCTTTTTTCAGTGTAGTATAATTTTCAGCATATAGGTCTTTTACATTTTTAGTTAGGTAGATTCCTAAGTATTTCATTTTTTTACATGTTATTGTAAAGGGAATTATTTCCATAATTTCTCTCTCAGTGAATTTTTTGCTTGTGCACAGGAATGCTATTGATTTTTGAGCATTGACTTTGTATCCAGCTACACTGCTGAACTTGTTTATTACCTCTAACAGTCTTTTAATGGAGTTTTTTGGGTCTTCTGTATAGAGTATCTGTCGTCGGCAAATAGTGATAATTTAACTTCTTCCTTTCCTATCTTTACTCCTTTTATTTCTCTCTCTTGTCTGATTGCCCTGGCTAGTGTTTCCAGAACTATGTTGAAAAGGAGTGGTGAGAGTGGACATCCTTGTCTTGTTCCTGATTTTAAAGCGAAAGCTTTCAGTTTTTGTAAATTTCTTATAGAATTCAGCCATGAATCAATCAGGACCTAGGCTTTTCTTTGTTGGTAAGTTTTTAATCACGTTTTCAATTTCAATGGCTCATAGTGGATTATTCAAGATAGTTATATCTTATTGATTCAGATTTGATAACTCATGTTTCTAGAAATCTGTCCACTCCCTGTGTTTTTCACCTTATGTGAGTAAAAATTTTCTAAGTAGGTATTCATGATCTGAATTTCTTTGGGATCTGTAGTAATTTTACACTTTTTTTTTATTGCATGAACTTGAATTAGTTTTTTTTCTTTTCCTTGTAAAGTTGGATAAAATTATCAGTTGTATTTATTCTCTCAAAGACCCAGCTCTTTGACTCATTAATTAAAAAAGAATATATATATATATAGTCTCAATTGCATTAATTTGACTCTGATTCCTCTCTTCTATGAGCTTTGTGATGATTTGCCCTTCTTATTCTAGAAGCTTGAGGTGGAGCATTAGGCTGTTTATTTGTGTTCATTCTGTTTTCCTGATGTGACAATTCAATGCTATGTATTTTCCCCTTAGGACTGCTTTCAATGTGTCCCACAAGTTTTGGCATGTTGTATCTGCATTTTCATTGAATTGTAGATATTGTTTAATTTCTTCCTTAATTTCTCCTGTAACTCATTGGTTGTTCAAGAGATTGTTATTTAATTTCCTTGTGTTTATGTAAGTTTTACAGTTTCTTTTGCCTTTAATTTCCAATTTCAGTGCACTATGGTCAGATCATATGCATAGGATTTCAATCCTTTTGCATTTACTTAAAGATGTTCTATGAGCTAATATGTGATCTATTTTAGTGAATGTCCCATGTACAGCTGAGAAGAATGTGTATTCTGATGTGGTTGGGTGGAACACTCTCTAAATGTCTACTAAGTCCATTTGTTCTCAGGTTTAATTCAGTTCTGTTATTTCTTTGCCAACCTTTTTGTGTTGTTGATGCATCTTTTTGTGACAATGGGATATTAAGTCCTCCACCTACAATTACTTTATTACATATTTGGTTTTTCATATCTATTAGTATTTGTCTTATATAGTTGGGTGCTCTTGTATTTGGTACATATATATTTATGATTGTTAGCTCTTCCTCTTAAGTTATTCCACTAACAAGTATGTAGTGACCTTCTTTATCTCTTTTGATGATACTTTGTTTGAAGTTTACATTTTTGCAGATATAATAGCTACCCTGGTTTTTCTGGGTTCCTGTTTATTGAATATTGTTGTGCATCCTTTGACTTTTTAGTCTACAAGTTTCCTTTTGAGTCAGATGTGTTTCTTGTATACAGCATATTGTTTGATCCTGTTTCTTGATCCTTTCTGTCAATCTATTTCTTTTCATAGGAGAATTGGGGCCAATTACATTGATGGATATAACTGATATGTACTGGCTCCACTTTGTCATTTTATTTTCCTGTTGTTGATTTCCTATTTTCCCCCTCATTTAATTGCTTGTCCCATCTGGTGATTTCTTATGTTGTTTTAGATATTGTAGTCATTTTCACTGTGTCTTGTATGTTTTTCAGTATTCTTTCTAGGGTTGGTTTGGTAGACATGAATTTCTTCAGTCATTCTTTGTCATGGAAGTGTCTTACTTCTCCATTTATTTTCAAAGACATTTTTGCAAGGCACATCAATCTGGATTGAAAGCTGTTTTCTTTAAGGACGTGAAACAGTTCATTCTAAGCTTGTCTTGATTTGAGGATTTGTGCTGAGAAGTTTGCAGTGATTCTAATGGGTTTTCCTTGATAGGCGATTTGTGTCTTTTCTTTTTTTTCACATTATTTATTTATTTAAATTTTTTTATTTAAATTTTTTTCACTTTTTTATTTAAAGAGGAAAAAAAAGCATGTAAAGCGTAGAGATAATACAAAATTTCAAAAAAAGGTAAACAATAAGAAATCACTAGTTGATAAATTACATATTTTCCTCTTAAAAATAGTTGTTCAAGTTACAAAATTAAAGCATACAAAGTAGATATTCAAACAGTGAGAGTGTAAACAGCTATGTATGCATGAATCTCTAAATGTATTTCTATCCTTTCTGTATTAGAGAGAAAAACAAAACATAGCAAGACAAAACAAAAATTCCTATAAAAACACAAAACCAAAAAGTCATATTAAACCACAGTACAAGGTGATTTACAATGGTTACAGTTTTGTTTCTTATTATCTTCAATAGAATTGTCTATATCATCAGGCATAATTGAATATAGCAGTATAATTGAATATAGCAGTACATAACAATATTAGTAAAAAATAACATTGTAGACAGTATAAAACTTCAAAGTCAGGTAATAATCAAACCATGTGGATATTCTAGTGAATCTTGTCATTTTCAATGCAGTTGCCTATACTCTCAGACTTGATACTATCAATCATAATAGCTTTGAATAAAATCTATCAATACAAAACAGCGATCTAACAAACCAGATTCAATTAAGATCAGTAATGATAAAACAGTGTAGGTGTTACAGAGCTTTAGGTTAAGTTAATAGAAAATTAAGGATGATTACTGTACTATATCCTGTTATTTTCGGGATTACTGTCTGTGCCCTCAAATCTAGTACAGGTAGAATGACTGGAACAGAATATAATCCATCTAAACAGAGAAGTGTGAGTAATGTGGGTTTTAAATCCTGGTGCACTATTAACAATATAGTGTATCGAGGCCATCTATGTTAGAGATTCTAGTTATCCTTCTCTGCCTCATTTCTGCTATGCTATTTTTCTGCCTTTGCTTGTCTAGTTTTCTTCTCCATTCTACTGCTTTCCCTACTTATCGAGGCCTTTCTGCCATGGTTCCTAAAATCCTGGTATTTTTTTTCTCTCTCTAGAATGTCCTTCAGTATTCTCTGTAGGGTTGGATTGGTGGTCACAAACTCCCCCAGTTCCTCTTTGTCATGGAAGTATCTTGTTTCTCCATTAATTTCTAGTGATAGTTTTGCAGGGTAGATCAACCTAGGTGGGAGATTATTTTCTTTCAGGGCTTGGAATACTTTGTCCCAAGCTCTTCATGATCTGATGGTCTGTGTCGAGAAGTCAGCCATGATCCTGATGGGCTTACCTTTATAGGTAATCTGTTTCTTTTCTCTGTTGGCTTTTAATATTCTGTTTTTATATTGAATTTCTGGTATCTTGATTATTATATGTCTGGGTGTAGATCTGTTTTGGTTGTAGGTGGCTGGGGTTCAGTATGCCTCACATAACCAAATGTCATTTTCTTTCCCCATGCTTGGGAAGTTTTCTTTAATTATTTCCATGAATAGCCTTTGTAATTTGCCTGTTTGTTTTCCTGATTCTTAGTTCACATTTCTTATTCTTAAATTGTAGATTCTCTTGTCATCTTCTAGCCTTTGTATTGTTATTGACTGTTTCCTTGTTATTTTTAAGAGATCTTTCCTTTCATATCACACATTGCAAACTTGTCTTCAAGTTTTGATAGTCTATCCTTAGTTTCTTTTAAGGAGTTTTGCCAGCTTTCAATGGAGTTTTAAATTTCCTGATAGTCTGTTTGAATCTGCTTCATGTATTCTATATTTTCTTTATATTCTTTATCAAATTTTTCTCTCCTTTTTTTGTTTTCCTCCCTTCTTCTATCTGTATTTTCTTGAGAGGTGTTTCCTGAGAGCATTTCTTTTATTACTCTACTTTTCTTTAACAGCTTTTAGTATTCTGCTTTTATGCCATATTTCTAGGATCTTAATTATTAAATGTCTGGGTGTAAATTTATTTTAATTATGACTGGTATTCTATGTGCTTCCCTTGTCTGTATATCTGACTTTTTTTTTTTTTTGCATGTTTGGGAAATTTTCTATTACTTCTGCAAATAGTATACCAATGTCATTTGCATTGACTGTTGCAAGTTCATTGATGCCTATTAGTCTTATATTATTTCTTTTTGCATTATCTTGAAGCTGTTGAATTGTTATTTCATGCTGTTTTATTATTTTTAAGGTTTTTCTTTTCATGATCACTAGCTGTAAAATCCTATCTTTGAGTTCCAAAATTCTATCCTCACCTTCACTCAGTTTCTCCAGCTTTCAATAGAATTTTTTGTTTCCTCTATATCTCTTTCAATTTGTTTCATGCATTCTACTTCTTTGCTATATTGCTTATTCAAGGTTTCCATCATCTTCCCATACTCCTGTACTTTTTAATTTATATCTTCTCTAGCTGGGTTGAACAACTGCTTTATTAAGGTTGTCATTTCTTTCTTTACATGAAAGATTGTTTCTAATATGATTTCTTCTGTAGCCTCATAGATTTGTTGCTTTATTTCACTTTCCATCTTTTCAGAAATTTCAGGTATTTGATTTCTAAAGTCCTCTATTTCAATGTCTCCTGTACTTGTTCCTGATATACTGGATGTTTGAGATTGCATTTTGCTTTTTGTTTTATCATTTTTACTTCTTGGGGTAACATTTTAGTCTTTTTAATCCCACTTGTCTCAAGTGTCTGTCATGTATGTCTTAGGGTCCTACTGTGTGGTTGATGTTTGTCCAATTGCTGGATCCCAATTTGACACTGTTAAATTTTTACATCAAAGTAAACAAGGATTACAGTGATCACAGAGTGATATAGAAGACAGTTCTCTAATAAGAAATAATAGGTCTTGATGCATATTTCACTAAATAAAGCTCTGACTATATAACACAAAGACACAAAACTGAAAAAAAAAATCATAGACCCACAAATATTACTGAAAACATCAGAAGACCTCACTTGTTAATGAAATGGAGGGGCTGGTCACCTGAATGCTTCCTACAGGGCCTGTTGGGTGAGCCCTATATTATTCCTAGGCTTACTGACTTAGCAGCATTGCTGTAAATTAATCCTTATTTCCTATTGTTACTATGGTTTCAGGCTGTTCCAGCCTCCTAGATCTACCTGGCTATACTGTGCACCACAGCTGGGTCCCTACTGTGTCACTGGGTGTCTTGTAGGCCCTTTTGATTATGTCTGGGTTGGGCAAATCCTTGTTGGCACTCTCCTCAATGTACCTGGTGTTATCTGTTTGGAAGAAGGACTTACCCATACTCTTGCCAGACTCGCCAAGGTTCTTCTGCTGGGGAGGAGTTCAGTGCTGCTCCTGTTTACCCACTGAAGTCTTGTATTAGAGGGGCAAATGCATCACACTGTCCTGAGCCCACTGAAGTCCTCTGCTGAGGATTGCTGAGGCTCCCACTAGCCCACCAAGGTTCTGCAGGTGATGGAAGGGAATACTAGTTTTCAGTGGGCTGCTGTGGTTTTTTGGGTTGGGGAGGAAGGTGACTAACTATCCTGCTGACCCCTAGGTCCATGGAGTGAGGCAGGAGAGAGGCTGACATTCCCACCAACCCCTAGGACGGTGGAGTAAGGGAGGATAAGGCCAACATTCCCACTGACCCCTAGGTCCTTGGAGGAGGAGGAGGGGCAAAAATAATGTTCCTTTAAAGTTCCTAGGTCCATGGAGAGAAGAGGAGGTGTGACACCAAAGTTCCTTAATGCCCCTACATCTGTGGATTGAGGATGAGGGCTAAGAAAAGGATAGATTGCACATGACTTACATGTATAGGAAACAAAAGTAACTTGTGAAATGAAGAGCTCTTCTGAAAAGCAAAGCAAATAATCAATAAAGCAAGACACACTATAAAATAGGAAAACATTTCACACTGTTTATCAGTAAAATAAATTGCAAAATATAAAATAAATTGCATAGTTTTGTGCAACAAAGGACATTGTCAGGTAAACCAAAACACAACCTAGAGTATAGGAGTAATACCTGTAAATTATACACATGCTAAGGGTTTACTTGCTTGTTTTTATCTTTTTGAGAACAGGGTTTTGCTCTGCAGTTCGGGCTGACCTTGACTCATTTTGTAGCCCCAGCTAGCCTCCAATGTACACACAACAATCCTCCAGCCCCCAGCCTCTTGGGTGCTGAGATTACAGGCATGCTCTGCCATGCCTAGCAGATATGAAAAGGGTTTACTGTTAATAACATATAAAGAAATTTTAGAGTGAAGCAAGATAATTAAATTAAAAATGAGAAGAAGTTTAAAGACTTTCTTCCAAGAAGAGATACCAATGCCCAAGAAGTACATGAACAGATGCTTGACATCACTACAAAAGTGTGCATCAAAGCCACAAGATAGAACTTCATGTTCACCATGAGGCTATAATTAAAGGGAATGGAAAGGTATATTCACTTTGAAAATATTTTAGGTTACTTCAAATATTAAATGCAGCATCAATCTACCAATTCCTTACTTAGGTATAAATCCAAAAGAACTGAAATTCAATAAGCATCAAACAGAAGCTTTAGCACAAGAGTTCAGAAGAGTCTAAAACTGAAAATTACTCAAACATCCACCAAAAAAAGAATACACAAAAGGTATTATGTCTTTTTGAGACAGGGTTTTGCTCTGCAGTTCTGGCTGACCTTGACTCAATTTGGAGCCCCAGCTGGCCTCCAATGTACCCACAACAAGGAGGTGTGACTCCAAGGTTTCTGACCACCCCTAGGTCTGTGGAGCAAGGAGTAGGGTGAGGCTGATGATGCACTGACCCCTAAAATTGAAATCATTAAAAAAATTGAGGCAGGATGTTGCTGATTTTAACTGTTTCACTACAGATTTTTCTACCTTCAGAATCTTGGAATGACTACATGTAAGATGAACCTATAAAAACGGAAGAAAGTCCTTATAAAATCAGTGTTATAAATGTTTTTAAGGAGAAAGGTGGTTAGGATTGGGAAGTCATGCAGAGGATTTTTGGAATGACTAACACATTGTATATCTTGATTTGATAAAGATTATAAAGTGATTATTTTAAAGTGAATTTATTTTTTTCTATTTCCTGTATTATTTTATTTTACAACTTTTAAACAAGTTAATTAATTAAACAAATAATTATTAAATTTTGGTGCATAAGTGTCAGTATAAAACCAATAACCACTCTTGTCTCGATGCCAGCAATCAATTATCACTTCCAGAGGCAAATCCCACCAGTGCACTCTGTTGTTAAAAGAAAAATACAAAGAACAGGAGACATTTTGTTCCTCTGAGTTGAGGCACAGGCAGTGTCTTCAGGGAACTGGAACAACTGAGAAAGTTTCCGTCTGTTGCATAATTCTCTCCAGTGTAAAGAGTTACACAAAACAGTGATTGTGCTTGGATAGTGATCAAGTGAAACTTCAAAGACCTGCCAGAACTTAGCATACTATGGGAATTATCTTCTAGAATTGTGTCCTGGGGTTTCCCAGCATAACTAAGGGGAAAAGTGATTAATGCGTCCCTTGTAAGAAAAAAAAGATAATTTAGAGAAATAGATGCAAAACACTGTCACAGTAAAGGCAGTTAATTAACAACACTAATTGTGCTTGGGCAGTGACCAAGTGAAACTTCAAAGAACTTAGTACACTATGGGAATTATATTCTATACTTGTGTCCTGGGTTTTCCCAGTTTAACTAAAGTGAAAAGTGATTAATGAGTCCTGGGGGAATAGCATCTATTTCTCTAAATTATCTTTTCTTTCTTACAAGTTATTTTTGGTCCTGAAGCCAAATAAGAAGGAAAGCAAGTTATAACTGAATAAAAATAACAGAAGAGAAAATGGAGTGAACAATTTTATGTTTTTAAAACTAGTTATGCATTATAAGTGCTATATTAAGAATATAAAAACTAGCTTTATCATAAGTGCTTAAGTTGAAACCTGCAAAATAAGTTGCTTTGCCTGCTTATCTACCTGCTAACTTTTTCATGGCAAATGGAGAAAAAGCAATAGGATAAATAAAATGAAAGCCACAAAATCCTGGGTAGAAAAAATGTTCAAAACCTATTTGTCCATAAATAATTTTAATTAGCAGTGATGTAATATGTAAACACCAACAACTGCACTAGCACAGATATTAGAAGTGGTCATTTCAATCTGCACACAACAACACAAAAGTTAACTTTCTATAGTAAAAGTTTTGAAATAAATTCTCAGATCATGAAAAACCTGAAATCATCTATGAGAATACACTGAGGGGGAAGTGGGGGAAAAGCCATATATTAGGAGTAATATAATTTAAGAGCAAACAGCATCTAACCTTCAGATATAATAAGTGAGATATCTGAATAATACTTTACATCCATGGTTGACAACAAATACAAATATGGTAGCTAATGTTTATTAACTATGCCATGTGGCAAATATTCCTCTTAATCTTTGACCTAAAAATATTTGGTCAAAAAAAAATATATATATGGTGAAACCTGCAAAATAACTTAATACATATTACAAATTACATATTACATCACTGCTAATTTATTCTAATTTATTCCATATGTGGAGTAAATAAATATTTTATATATATATATATATATATATATATATATATATATATAGTTCCTCCTTTTAGTTGCTGGTGTCACTTACCTTGTCCCAGTCATGGCAAAGCTGACTGGTACACTGATAGGCAATTGGAAGGGCATCAGCAGTAACAGGAACTGGTGGGAAAGGGTGTAGGTCATGAGAAGTTTGCTTAAAAGAAGGTTTTTTTATTTTAATGAGAATAAAACCAAGCAAAATAAAACAGAAGAAAGTCAATCAAAATGAAACAGTGTAAGTGACACAGGACTTCAAAACAATAGGAAGAGATTACAAGATGGCCGACTGAGTGGTGGCACAATTAGAGAGCCTCTCTGAAAAAAACAAAACAAAACAAACAACTCAGACACTGGAATCGGACATCGAGAAAGCCAGACAAAAGGAGAGGAATTCTCATGACCCAGGAAGAAACTGAGGAAAAAGAAAAAGAAAAAAAAACAAGAAAGAAGAAGAAGTGTGGACGGAGGGCTGGAACTGGGCAAGCCCCAGTCGCTGTACCAGCACGCTTGAGAGTCGGGCGACTCACAATGGAGCTGAGATCTCGGCCCTGCCGAGAGCCGGGGTTGGTGAGCTCCAGACCCTCGGCTGGGGGTGGCCCTGAGATGGTGAGTGGAAAGGACCAGTCGAGCACTCAAACTTTGGTGAGTGATGGGAACTGGGTTCCCCAGGCCGGGAGAACTGGCTGGGGGACATTTTGGAGTTGGACAGGGCCAGCTTGAATCAGGGCCCTAGGCAGGGTCTGCTGATGACTCCTAGTCCAAAGCAGATTGGTGGGATCTGCTCTGGCAGGGCCACTACCCTGGTTGAAACCCCATAGCCAGGGAGGAGGTTTTCCTGGCCAGTGGCATCCCCAGGGAATACACAAACTTGTTGAAGCATAAACTGGTTGACTGATGTAGGGGGAGGGGCTGGCTCACAGATCCACAGCAGACTAGGGGGCAGCACTTCCCTAGCCAGTGAGCTGCAGAGAAAAGTGTAAGCAATAGGAAAGGATCAGAGACTTCCACCACCCACCCCTCTGAAGGGGGCCGGAAACATGACAAGACAGACAAACAGCAAAAGGTCTCTAACTGCGGAACCAAGGAAAGTAAGTCCAGCAGAGGTAAATGCAGAGGAGGCTGAGAGCAACAAACCTGTAATGTCAGAGACAGCATCATTGGAAATAAAGAAATATATCCATGACCTCATCCATGAATTTAAATCTGAAATTCTAACTCAGGTGAAGCAAAATATAAGAAGATTAATAAAAGAAGTCCTGGGTAATACTCAAGTAGACAAAAATGAAAGAATAGAGGAACCCGGAGAAAGAAGAGAAGCCTTTGATGAAGAATATAAACAAAACCTAGAATATATGAAACAGATCCAAAGAGAATACCAGGAAATTAAAAACTCCATTGAAAGCTGGCAAAACCTTTTAACAGAAACTAAAAACAAACGTTCAAAACTTGAAGATAGATTTGCAACATATGATCATGGAAGGAAGGATCTCTTAAAAATAACAAGGAACCAGGAAGCAATGATACAAAGGCTAGAAGATGACAAGAGGATTTATAACCTAAGAATAAAATATGTGAATGAACATGCAGCAACAAATACCAATGGAATAAAAAGTCTATTCACAGAAATAATTAAGGAAAACTTCCCAAACATAGGTAACAGAAGTGAAGTTCAGATAAATGAGGCATATAGAACTCCAGCCAGCTACAACCAAACAGATCTATATCCAGACATATGATAATCAGGATCCCAGAAATCCATCACAAGAACAGAATATTAAAAGTGGTCAGAGAAAAGAAACAGATTACCTATAAAGGAAAACTCATCAAAATCACAGCAGACTTCTCGATGCAAACCATCAAATCAAGAAGAGATTGGAGTGAAATAAATATTCTAAGCCCTGAAAGAAAATAACCTCCAACCCAGAATGATGTACCCTGAAAAACTGTCTCTCAAAATTAAAGGAGAGACAAGATATTTCCACGACAAAGAGGAACTGGGGGAGTTTGTGACCACCAATCCAACCCTGCAAAGAATACTGAAAGACATTTTAGAGAGAGAGAAGAATATCACCAGTATTCCAGGAACAATGGCAGAAAGGCCCCAAAGAAAAGGACAGACAGTGGAATGAAGGAGAAAAGTAAACAAACAACAATGACAGAAAAATAGCATAGCAGAGATAAGACAGAGAAGATTGGTTATATCACTGTTTTATCTTGACTGATTTTATTTGAATCTGTTATGCTTGAGAGTGTTGAGTCTGAGAATAGGGACAACTACTCTGAAGATGACAGGATTCAATAGGATACCCATTCTGGTTTGATTGTTAACTGCCTTTAAAGTCCTATAATGTCTCCAATGTTTAGATTTTATTAATAGTGCAATGCAATGCTAGGTTTAACTATACTATGTTCGACGATATGACAATTTTATTGAAAATAACAAGAGACATCATAGTAACTACCATAGATCACCTAGTATTGTGGTTTTATATGTCCTTTTCATTTCATGTTTCTCTAGGAATTTGTATTGTTGACTTGTTTTGATTTTTTCTCCCTCTAATGCAGAAAGGCTACGTACATGTGTAGAGACTTATACATGCATAGAACTTCTAAGTACTTTATGAGAATGGGTTATAGTTACTGTAAAGAAAAAAAGAGAGGAAAAGAAAGTATTCTAAAGGATATAATTGCATGTAAGTTTGAGTGTGTGGGATTACTAAACATGTTGCTAAAGTTTTACTTGGATGGATGAACAAAACTGATTGCTGTCTCACTGTTTGGATGTCCACTTTGTAGGCTTTACTTTTGTACCTTGAACAACTATTTCAAAGAGGAAAATATGTAATTATCAACTAGTGATTTCTTTCTGGTTACTATTTTTGCTTTCTGTTTTGTTTTGTTTTTGAGATTTTGTATTATTTCTACCCTCTTTCTGTTTCATAATTTTTTTTAAATAAAAAAAATAGGAAATCAACAATGGTTACCATAATGTCTCTTCAAAATAGCTACAGATACTTTCAGACATAGTAAAAATAGAACACAACAGAACAAAATAGAGCTAATAAAAACAAAACAATAAATGCAATAAAGGACTTCAAAACAAGATAATAGCAAATCCAAAATGGCTACCATAATATATCTTATCTTCAAATTAGTTGCCCATGCCATTGGATGTAATAAAATCAAATAAAATAAAACAGAATAAAACCCAACCCAGTAAAACAATGAAAATGATATTGGACTTCAAAACAAGATAACAGGGAATCAACAATGGCTACCGCCTTCAGAAGGCGATCCCACACAGATGTACACTGAGTATTGTTATCTTCTCAATAGGTGATCAGACCTGCAAAGTCAGTGAAATACTAAACACTACAAGCATTAAATTGTATTTAACCTCAATAGCTATCATCACAGCCTGTGTTTCTCCAGATCAGCCAGTTGCTTATGCCAGGGGTGCGTGTGGCACTTCCTGTTTCCCAGCCCGCCTGCCTGAGGGTCTGGCATCTGCCTGTACCTCCAGCAACACACATGTGGTGCCAGTTCTCAGGGAGGGCTTGCTTCTTGGTGACTCCTTGTTCTCTTTAAAAAAAAGTTTGAAAGACAAGGACAAAGAGACTGTAAGACAATTTAATGAAATGTTTTATCTTTTTTGAATTGATACTTAATATTTGTATATATTTATGGAGTAAGATGATAATTAATACATGCCTATAATACATACTGGTCAAATCTAAGTAACTGGAATTTCTATTGCCTCAAGCACTTACTATTTCTATTTGCTAGAAAACTTCAGATTCTTATTTCATAGTCCTTTTGAAATGTATAATTGATTGTTGTAATTACTGTTGCCTACTGTGCTATGAAACACCGAACCATCAAAATTCTCTCTCCCTCTTCTCTTAGCCTTCTTGTCTGCTAATGACGTACTCTACTTCTATGAGTTCAACTTTATTAGCTTCCTTAAATAGGTACCAACATGTGGCATTTGCATTTCTCTAACTTATTCTATATGAAGTCCACTGGTTCCATCCATGTTGCTGTGAATTATATTAGTATTAATACTTGTATAGTTCAATAATATTTCATTTTTCATTGTCAATTATAATTTGGATGTAGTATTTGTAGACTTATGATACTGATATTACTTCTCTTTCTTCCTAGTTTGTTCAGTTGCTATTACATGGAGTTAAATGTTAACAAATATATTTCTGCAATTACATAGCTTAATTTCTATTGTTAATTGTATTATTTTGTTTTCTAACATTAAACTATGCACTCATGGGATTATCTTACTTAATGATGTAGCTTTCCTTTTTTATATAATTGAATTTCTTTTACCAATATATTTGTTCAAAATTATTGTGATATGTTACTCTGAAACTTTTTAATACCCTTGCATGACTTTAGTATCAGTGGTTTGCCAGCATAAAATAAGTTGGAAAATGTTATCTTTAAAATCTTACACTAGAATTGGCCTAAAAATGTTATTTCTTCATTAAGTATTCAGTAGAATTCACTGATACTTCCATTTGATCAAAGAGTTCTCTCTGTGGAAAGATTCTTGATTTTATTAACACAACTTCTGTAACAGGTAAAAATTATCCAAGTTTTCTAGTCCTTTTTCCATAGGTTTCAGGAAAATAGGCATCTGTCAAAGAAAAATATTTCTTATAATTTGTCAAATTTGTTAATCAAAGCTTATGATTTATTTGTGTATTTTAATAGACAAACTTTTATATCTTTATCACATACAGCATGTTGTTTGAAAATCAATATTCTTTGGAGAGTGCCTAAACAGAGCTAATTAATATATTTATTATCTTATCTTTTGTGTGGCAAAAAACAACTGAAATCTACTATATAGACAATTTAAGAGTGTTTTGTTACCAACTACAGTCAAAATTACTCATGAACTCTTCTGAATTTATTCCTTCTAACTGAATTTTGTATCTTTTAACTGTATTTTCCCAACTGTTAAACAAACTCATAGCAATCACCAGTCCCCTGTCTACTGTTATGAACTCAAAATAAGAAGATTCCACATATTAGTTAGATTGTGGTGTATGTATTTTTCTCTGCTTAGCTTATTTCACTTAGCTGAATTTTCTCCAGATTCATCTTGTTTGTCACAAATGACAGGATTTTTTAAGACTCAAAACTATTTCATTATATAAATATTTTACATTTTCTTTATCCATTCATCTAATGCCATATCTTGCCTATTGTGAGTACTGCTGCAGTGAGCATGGGAAAGCAGGTATCTCATCATACTGATTTCACAAGCATTGGGTATGTACACAGAAGTGAATTATATGGTGGTTCTGTATTTTTGAGAAATTTCACACAGTTTTCTATCATACTTGTACTAATTTGCAACCCCATTAATAGTGGAAAGAGTTCTTTTCTCCACATCCTTTTCAACATTTGTTATCGTGTGAGGCAGTATCAAATTGTGGTTTTGATTTGCATTACCCTAATGATGAGCAATTTTGAGGAGTATTTTTATACCTGTGGTCTTGTTTACTTTTTACTCATTACTGGGACAAGATACCTGATACCCAAAATGAGGGAAATAAGGTTTATTTAGCTCACAGTTGTGGAGGTTTCAGTCCATGATCGTATGGTTCCAAGGCAGGGTGGCACTGGGGCAACGCTTCAAGGCAGCAGCCCCAGCAAAAGTGCGGGGAGCCTCTTCTGGGTTATACTGTACACAAGCCGCACCCATACCCTGGGTTGTGTAGCACTCACAAAATCTCTTTGCCCTCCGTTGCACAAGATGAGAATATTACAAAGAAAGAATGCTGCTGAGTCTCTCAGTTAAACTTCTAAACTTCTCAAGTCCACACAATGTGTCAAACATAACACCTGCTGACCATTTATATTTCCTTTTTTTGAGAAATTTCTGCTCGGATCTTGTGTCTATTTTTTCTTTGGGCTGTTTTCTTGCTAATAAATAGTTTTAGTTCCTTATATATTTAGTTCCTTATGTATTTTGGATATTGACCTCTTACTATACATATGGTTTTCAAATATTTTTCCTATACTTCAGACTGACTCTTCACTCTTGTTTCTTTTCCTATGTAGCTTTTTAATTTCATGTCATTTCACTGGTTTGTTTTTGTTGCCTGTATTTTGGGCTTATATCCAAAAACATTTGCTAAGACCAATGACATAGATATTTTTCTTTGTGTTTTCTTCTAGTATTTGAAAATTTCAAGTATATATTTAACACTTCAATCCATTTTGAGTTGGTTTCTGCATATGATGTCATAAAATGGTATAACTTCACTTACTCTTCTTGTCTCAAATCATTTTTTTTCATTTTATCTTATTAATACGTGTTTGTAATTCATGTAGTTTACCTTCTTCTATGAGAGTGGATGTCTGCACATATTACAGCTTTTGTTTTTATTCTTTTCCCCTTCCTTTCCACTCCTCTCTCCTCCTCTAGTTCTCCTACCACCTTTTTCACACCTGTTGACACTATTGGTCTTACCATATGCTATGTCTTACAATTTTTACACTGATTAGGGTTATCAGGTCCCTGTATATATCATATCTTTATTGCTCTACCCCTTTCCCTGTTCCCTTGGTCCATTTCCACACTGGGTGAGATCTGTCCCCCTGTCCCTTTCAATCTACCTCTTATCATTTTCTTTATACTTTAGATTTATGTATGTTGAGTCATCCTTGCATCTCTGGGAAGAAACTCACTTAATCAAGGTGTACCAGCTTTTGGATAGTATGCTGAATTCTGTTTGCTAAGATCTTGTGGAAGATTTTTGCATCTATATTCATTAGAAAGATTGACCCATAGTTACCATGTTTTAGTGGAGTATTTGTCTGGATTGAAGATCACGATGATACTAGCTTCTGTGGGTGAAGTTGGGAGCACTCACTTCCTTTAAATTTCCTTGAACATCTTTGAGGGATACTGGGGACATGACATCCTTAAATATTTTGTAGAATTCAACTATAAATCCATCAGGTCTTTTTCATTAGTAGATAATTACTGAGTCAATTCCATTGCTCACAATTGTGTTGTGTTTTCTTGGGGTAGTTTTGGTAGTTTGTATCAGTTTAGAAATCTGTCCATTTCTTCAAACTTTGTTACTTCATTGGAATATAATTTTTCAGTGAGGTAGTTGAAATATAATTTTTCAATGAATTTTTCAGTGAACTGGATTTTGACAATGTCCGCTGTGATTTCCGTCTTTTATTCCTAATTGCAATTATGAAAATCTTTTCTCTTTCTTTAAGTCAGTTTTGCTATGGGCTTATCTATCTTATTTATTCTTTAAAGAACCAGCTCTTCATTTTGCTGATTTAAATTATATGTTTAGACTTGATTACATTAATTGGTACTCTTGTCTTTATAATTTTTGTCCTCAGTTTCAGCTCTCCTACTTTCTACTTTCATCTTTACAATTTCTCTCCCTAGTTTTTATTCAGTCTTATTGTTGTTTCTGAAGTATTTTAAGATTTCTTTTGTGGTTATTTATTTGTGCTTGTTCTGTTTTTTAATGTAAGCATTCATTGCAGTGAATTTTCCTCTTAGAACTGCTTTCCAAGTGTCCCAAAGGTTTCACTGAGTTGCACACTCATTATTATTAACTTCTAGAAAAAGTTGATTTTTTTCTTAATTTTTTTCTGTGACCCATTGATTAAGATTATTTTGCTAATTTTCCAGCTTTTGCCTTTTTCAAATTTTCTTCTGTCATCAGTTTTTATTTTCATTGCACTGATGTTCGATAGTACGCATCAGGCAATTTCAATTCTTTTATATTTTTATAAGCAGGCCTTGTGTATTATTATGTTATCTATTTTGGAGAAAGTCCCACATGCTGCTGAAAAGAATGTATATACTGTTGTAGAAGAGTGAAGTATGTGTTTTTATCTATTAAGTCCACAAATTCGAGGGTGATTCAGCTCTGAAATCTCTTTATCAGTTTTTTGTTCTGTCACTTTGGGAAAATGTAGAGTTAAAATTCCCTACTATAATTGTGTTAATTTTTATTCTATCTTTTAATTTGAGCATTTGTTTTAGGAAAGTAAGTGGTTCAGTGTTCAGTGCAAATTTGTTTATCAATGTTCTCTCTTCCTGTTGGATTGTTTCTTTAACTAATATGTAGTATCATTTTATTTTGTCTCTTCTGATCAGTTTTGACTTGAAACTTATCATGTCTGATACTAGAATTGTTAACCCTGTTTGTATTTTGAGTCTTGGTGCATGAAATGTTGTTTTCCAATCTTTAATTTTAAGTCTATGTGTATTGTTTTCTAGATACAACAAATTAATGGATTCTATTTTTTCTTTTTTATCTAGTCTGCCAGTCTGTGTTTTTGTTTGTTTGTTTGTTTTTGAGATAGTTTCATTATGCAGTTCAGACTGGCTTTAAATTCACTGTGTAGCCCAGGCTGGCCTGGAACTCACAGTGATCTTCCTGCCCTGTCTTCTGAGTGCTGGGATGGACAGGTATGCACAGTGCACCCAGGCTGTCTGCATCTCTTGATTGAAGATTTGAGGCCATTAATATTGATGGATGTTACTGAGAAGTGTTGGTTATTTACCATCGCTGTCTTCTTCATCTGTTGGTATATCACTTGTTTTATTTTTCCTGTGTTGTAGTTGTTTATTCTGCTGTTGTTTCTGTTTTTAGGTTGTCCAGTCCTATGCTTTTGTTGAGAATGTTCTTGAGTACATGTTTGCAGTACATAATGTTTACAATCTTTGTGTGGAGTTGGTACATGTAAGTAACACAACAGTGCTGATTCTAAAATCAATGAGAGAAAAATACGAGATTACTGTTTTTCATAATTTCCCAATTACAACTGCCAGTATCCTGTGTGTTGGATGTCTGTGGATTTCAAACCTCATTTGAGGTTATTTATTTCTCCCTGGAGAAATTCCTTTAACTTTTTTAAGGCAGCTTTACTAGCAACAAGTTATCTTGGCTCTTATTATCTGGGTAAGTGCTTTTTTCTCTTCATGGTTTGGAAAGATATCCAGCTGCATATGGGATTACTGACTGACAGTTCTATCTCTGAGCATCCTGAAAATATTATCCCCCTGATTTCCAGCCTCTTATAAATGTATTCATTTGGGTCTAGTTTCTGGCCTGACAGGTTCTATCTTTTAATAGTAGTATTTTATCACTTTAATCACTATCATGGTTAGTGTAAGCCTGTCATCATGGTGTTTGCCCTACTTTTGTGACATTTCTTCTTCACTCCCTTGTCTCTTCTGCTACTTTTCTATTTTATTGAGATTGTATTTGGTATGCAACTTTATTTCCTAATTTGGATCTTATTATAATAATATAAATAATTTTATATTGTTTATATTATTTTGAATAATTTCCAAGAAATCATATGTCCATTCACTCATTACAATTTACTTGAATAAAATTGCACTACTTTATATAGAGAATAAGAAACTTATAACTATAATTTTCCCCATCCTTTTTCTACTGTATTAATATACTGGACTTTTATGCATATTACATACCCCAGTGCACATTTCAGTTATTCTTGTTTGAACATCCTATAATTTATTAATAATTTTATCTAATCCTATATTTACCTGCCACAGTCTGGTCTTCAATGTTTATTTTCTGTATTTATGATAGGTGAACATTTAATTAATGAGTTTTCAATATTCATCTGGCATTGATAAAGAATCTTCTTCAGCATTTTCTTTCACATGTATTTGATAAGGTGAAAGTTCTCTTAGCTCTTGTATGAAAATATCTTTATTTCACTTTCATTTTTGGTGACCGTTTTTTAAATCTTTAATTTATAAGTATGTGTTTGCAATACTTGAAGCTGGCACTCACCTGAGGAAATAAGTACATATATTTAGTACATCTTGATTATTTGTCCCATTTTTCACACCCTTTCAGAGGGGAAGGAGAAGTTAAAATGATTTTGGATGTGTCATGTACATGTACCAAATACCCACAAGGATGGTAAATATTATAAATAGTAAAATGAACTAAACATAATAATAACAATAATGAAAAAGGAGATGGGAAGAGGGGATTCCCTTTCTGAAGCATCACTCCAAGGACAATAATATTAGAGAAATGAACCAAGAGTTCTGAAGATTTTTTCTTGAATGCATGGCCTTTCTGTATGGTTGGGTCATTAATTGAGCTTATCAGTGTAGATTCAACCCCTTTCTCCATGTAACTGAGTATATGAGTTAGAGACACAGGACCGTAAATACTCAAGTTTCTCTTCTTCTTGTATGATTTAAGTTATAGTGTAAACACGTTACATCTCTCTCCTCTGCTCTTTACTCATCAGCAATGTGGTAGGCCCTTGTACTCTCTCTTTGCTCCGGGTGTTCTTGTGTTTCCTGCTCTTAAACACCTACAGCACATCTCCACTAAATTCTCATTGCTCTTGCTGTTCACTATGCATATATCTTATACCACTTTACATTGTTGTTTTGATATGTACAATTCATATCTTTTCATCGATTTTCTTGGTTCTTTGAAAAAGAGCAAATCAGTGTGAAGAATTGTCAATAAAATTATATAGATTGTGATTTTATTTGACCTTTCAAGATAATACAATTTAAAAAGATGAACTTCTAAGAAATATAATTTTAATATTTTAAATTGTAGTTACTAACTGAATAAACAGAAAAATATAAAGAAAGTATGTAAATAATTATAGTAATAAATGATCACTTTCTAAAGTATAATTTACAGGTTAATCTCTAAGTAGATAAACATTTTATGTTATTCATTTGTTGTTAAATTGCTATGTAACTTGGTATTAATAATGGGCATATTGTTTGAATATTTCTTTTTGGTTTTGGTTTTAATCAGGAAAAATAACATTTTTAAGATTTAAAGTATTGATCTTTTCATTTTTTTTACTTACTTGTTCATTCTTCTTGATTACTATTATGATTTGTCATTCTGGAATAAGAATCAAGGACCTGGGCTCTGGTTGATATTCTGTCGATGGTGAATTTTGGAGGAAGTTTGCTAGTTTGGGTCTCATGTTCATCATCTGAATGATGAATAACATGGAGAAAGTGGTCTTTGTACATTCCAGGTACATTGTTATTTTATAACAAAAGAGATACAATTTTTCCATCACCAAGGCTTCAGATCTTTTTCAATGATGACTGAATTTGCTGTTTTCCTTTTCAAGTCCCCATTCCTTCCCCATGTCCATGCATCCCACTAACCCTGTGCAAACTTGCCATACCTGTGACTGTGTTTCCTCTCTACCCTTGGCCATAGGTCTATGGTTATTAAAGTGTGCACCTTATGACCATGGGTTGTTGGCTCAGGAAGAGATAGTGGAGTCAGGGAGTGTGCATGGCAATAGAGAGCAACCCAGGCCAGTGGTGGTGGCCAAGGATTGGAGTAAGGACACAGTGGTTTCTTCTGTGAGTTTTGGGGTCTAGAATGAATGAGGCAGATGGCCCTTTGTATGGGAAATTCTAGAGCTGTAGTTGCTAAAATTCAGGGCATCAAGATACCAAAAATAATTAAACTTTACTAAAGTTGTGCAGGTAGAACTTTCCACTAGGTAAAACTGATCATGGTGAGTATCCACCTGGACATTCAGAAGCATAATTTTGGTCTTTGCTCAACCTTTACATTGTATAAAAATACATGATGTATCAACATTGTAAATCTACAGTGCCACAGTTTGTGCTTTGTTGTAGACTATACTACACAAACCCTACTGTGTGTTCACTTCCAGTCCATATTTAAACTACTGTACTATCCTAAAAAATGAAAGCAATATTTGACATTCATCTAATTTCATAATTATGAATAAAAGGAATAAAATTCCCATTTTTCTTGAAGATAAAATACTTTTATTGGAATGGATTTTAGTCAAGGCAAGCAGGATAATATTAAGATCAGGACAATTTATCATGCAGAAGTACTGAATCCTTACAGGGTGGGGATATCAAGGGATGTAAGCTAACACCGTATGAAAGTTGAGACACTGACAAATTAACACAGAATATACCTGCTATCCCAAATGCTAGTCCTCAGTACCTTAATGTGTATTACAGAGAGAAACTCCAAAGTTATCTTGTATCCTCATTAGCTATTTTAGACGTGTGCCTTAGCAGGAACTCTAGTGAAACCATCCCATGCACATTTACAAGGTTGAGAGAAAACCTTGCATGACAGATGATACAAGCTCTTTACAAAGCCATTAAAATGTATAAAACTATTTATAGCTTTGTAATTATGAAATATTGTAAGGAATTGAAAGCAGTTGATACCATGTATTTCAGGAAATCTCTTATGTAACAATGATTTATTAAATAAGAGTCCATCTGCTTCTCTTGTTGCACTATAGTTGAGAGCTCACCAATTTTACATACCCCATCCCACCCCATTTATTCTCAGTGTATGGCCCATCTCCATTCAGACTCAGCTCATTTTGTATGCACCTCTAATTCCAGGTGATTACCCTCTGTTAGTCATAATTTTTCCCCTTATCCTTAACTTGTGCTAGAGATTTATGAGTGCAAACTGATAAAGGGAAGGGAGTGTGAGAATATGCATGAATGACATATAGAAGATCTTGGAAATACAGAATAGTCAATATCACAGGCAGTTTACACAACTGAGAATGTCATGAATAGTCATGGATATTTTATTCTTTTCTTAATTTATAATTTGAAAACAGGACGTTATTTGGTATCACAGATCTGTGTAGCCCAGGCTGGCCTGGAACTCACAGTGATCTTCCTGCCTTGTCTTCTGAGTGCTGGGATGGACAAGTGTGTACAGTGCACCCAGGATGTCTGCGTCTTTTGATTGGATCTAACTAGCTCTAAAAAGCTCCACCTAAAAAACACATGGGGCTTATTATTAATCAAATAGCATGTATTATGCTTTTGATATTATTTTTCAAGATGTTGACATTCAATTCTGTATTTGATTGTTCTCCATTTGGAATTATCCATTTGGATAATCCCTTTACTCTCTCTTCCCTCCTCCTCCCTCCATTTCTTGGTCCTCTTTTCATTTGCAAAAGATCTATCTCCCTACTTCCTATTGGCTGTCCTTTATTTCATGACTTATTTATGTATTATTTTTTGTGTAAGGGAAACCATGCAATGTTCATGTTTATTTGTCTGATCTACTTCACTTAACATTATGGTCTCAAAATGCATCCATTTTCTTTCAAATGAATTGAGTTTATCCTTCTTTATGGCAAAGTAATACTCTATTGCATATAAATACTATATTTTCTGTAGTCATTCTTCTGTTGATGACATATAAAACCGCTACCAAAATTAAGCTATGAAGAATTGTGCTACTATAAACATAAGTATGCTTGTATCACTGTAATATAACATCTTTAAATATTTTGGGAAGGTACGCAGAGGGGAATAGCTGGCTTCCAAACTGATATATATATTTAATACACTCACAGTCACAATCAAAATACCAATAGCATTCCTCATAGACAATCATCCTAAAATTTATATGGAACTAGAAGAGACCTCGAATAGTAAAATTAAGAAAATCATGAAGCATCACAATCTTGGATTTCAAGTTATGTATACAAAGTTATAGACATTAAAGACAGCATGCTACTGGCACAAAAATAGACATGAATCAGTGGAGCAGAATAGAAGATGCAGAGACAGTCCCAGACGTGTTCAGCCATCTGATCTTCAACAGAGGGCCCGAAACCATTCTGGAGGAGAGATAATCTTTTTAGCAAATGGTGCTGGGGAAACTGACTGTGTACATACCCATGCAGATTAAAGCTAGACTCTTATTTCTGACTAGGTACTGAATCTACTTCTCGAGAGAAGTGTTGCCTTTATGTAATCCTAGTAGGATTTGAACACTTCAACAAAAGCCAGCAAGATACTTTGTAACCGGAACTTCCCATAATAAATCTAATGCGGTGACCATCAAGCTGTAAAGCGAGAGATGCAAAGTCTCACTCCGTAATCATGTTGGAATGTTAGAAGACTGGGCTCAAGCAGATCTTGAAAACATAAATCAGACGGGCAAGTTATCTAGATGCTCATGGACCATCTTTCTTTCATATCACTTTCTCTTAAAATACACATCTAAAAATCCCATGGGATTTTAGTTGTTTCTTTCAACTTACAAGTTGAAAGAAACAGGAAAAGCTGGAGCTATTTTATAAATTGTTCTGCTCATTTTGCTGGTACCTACTACAGTGTGTACTATTTTGTTAAACTATTGCTTACACTGATAAACATAGAACATATTTGTGTGTGTAAAGTCCTCAGTTCAATTGTCAGCACAATGAAAAAAAGGCATATAATGCCTTTGGGTCTCACGCAGAAAACTACTAGCTCTAGTTATTCTCACAACTAAAAATATCTCTCCATTTAAAAAAGAGTTCATGCCAATAAGTTAATTTTCTTTCCCTAATTGTTACTATCATTATGCTATCAAGCAAAACACCATAAAAGTTATGCAATTTCTTTCAAAAAATTCCTTAAACACCATTTAATCATAGTGACATTATCCTAACAAGTTGTATACCTAGTGTTAAAATAATTGAACATCTAGAAATCACCATAAGGAGACATTTTCATATATCGAACTTTATCATCCTAATCAGAGTAATGTGAAAGAAAAATATTTAGTACTCTTATTTTAAAGGAAGAAATTATATGAATTTTACAAGATCTTGGCAGGAAATTCAAAAAGAAGAAACATTCCCTAGCATTGCCTTCATTTAAGGGGGAAAAAAAGCATTTTTCAAAACCAAGCATGATTCCCACTTGGAAAAACAATTCTAATTAACTGAATAAAAAGTAGCTTCTTCAACCTGTTAAAGAATATCTAAAGGAAAACTATAGCTAGAATCATCCTTAATGACGAAACGTTGACTTTTTCCCATAAAAACAAGAACAAGTTAAGGATATCTTTCTTGACCACTTAAATCCAGTACCATATGGTAATGGTCTAGGGAGTACAATAAAATGAATTGAATGAATCCACGCAGAAAGATAAAGAATAAATATCCTAATTTTATAAAACAAGATCTCTGTAAAGAAAATTTTTCAAAATATATTTATAGAATTAATAAAGTTTCAAGTATCCAGGATACAATGTTGAAAACATTTATTATGTTTGTACAAACCAGCAATCAATAATTGTATTGAAGAAAATCACTATTACTTAAAACACATCAAAAATGTAAAACTTTAGCAATAAATGAAAAATATTCAAGATCTGTGTGTCAAAATTTACTAAATATTGTTGAAAGATATTAGAAGGGATAACCACAGATAAAGGCTTATACTGTATTCATGATTCATTTTTTTAGAAGAAATAGATATATTCATCAAACAAGAATTACAGATCTAAGGCATTCAAGTCAATGTTTGATGTCTCAAAGTTTCATTAACTAAAGCATAAAAGAAAGTTTATCACATAAAGTTACATGGTGGTTAATAAGATAAGGTGTATCGTATCACTATGAGATCTTATAAATCACTAGTAATTTGCACACTTTTTTATTGCTGCCTTCATCTCTTTATTGTTCAATGTGTAGATGACTGGATTTAGAAAAGTAGTGAAAATTGCATCAGAGAGAGGAAGAAACACATCCAGTTGGGAATTGGGGTGTGGCCATGTATAAACAAAAAGTGTTGGACCAAAGAAAAGAATGACTACAGTGATGTGAGCTGACATGGTGGACAGGGCCTTGGACAAACCACCTGAGCAGCGTTTCCAGACTGTGAACAGGATGAAGACATACGAGATGAGAAGTACACAGAAAGAGCCAATGCAGATAAACCCACTATTAGCAGTGACCATGAACTGCAATTTGTAAGTGTCTGTGCAGGCCAGTCTGAGAAGCCGAGGCAGGTCACAGAAAAAACCGTCCATCACATTAGGACCAGAGAAGGGTAAATTAATGAGAAAGGCCAACTGGAACAGTGAGTGAATAATGCCAAGGCACCAGGCAGCAGCCAGAAACAAAATGCCTATCCGTGGGTTCATGATGGTCAGGTAGTGCAGAGGTCTGCAAATGGCCACATATCTGTCAAAGGCCATTGCCATGAGCAGCACCATCTCCACACCAAAAATCATGTGAACAAAGAAGATTTGAGTGATGCAGCCCCCAAAGGAGATGACCTTGCGCTTTCTGAAAAGGTCACAGATCATCTTGGGGGAAGTGACAGAGCAGGCTCCCAAGTCAATGAAGGAGAGGCATGCCAGCAGGAAGTGTAAGTTACCTGGGGGAGTGTAAGTGAGGGTCAGTGGTCACAGAAAACACGATGAGGATGTTTCCAGTCATGCTTGCCACATAGAGCACAGAGGTGAACACCAGGAGGAGGAGCTGGATCTCCCAAGAGTGAGTGAGTCCCAGAAACACAATCTCAGACAGCACAGAGTGGTTCCCTCCATTCATTAATCCAGCCAACTGGGCTACAGCTAATCCAATAAGATCTAAGGCAACAGAGAAGATAGAATTATTAAGAATGATAGTTCTATTGGTTATTTATGTTCATATTATGAATGAGAATTACTTATTTCAATTTTTCACAATCCTGAATAACAAGGGTAATAATAGTAATAATGTTATGATCAAAAAGCATCACTACTGAGCAAACACCTAAAATCTTATACTCAAAATTAATTACAATTAAGTGAAAATGAAGCTTGACAGGAGTCTAAAGGAATAAATACCAAGCAAGAAATTGTACAGTATTTGCAAATGAAGAGTGTAAAAGAAAAGCAATTTAGAGGTGTACAAAGAGAAGTTAAGCAGCTATTCATATTTATCTAGTTCCCTGTCTTAAGTTATTTCATTTTTATTTCATGCTCATTTTCATGCCCACTTTTCCATACAATTTACAAAGATGATGCAAAAGGTAACTATAACTGCTGGGTAGATCATCATCTAAGAGCCAGAGTTCTCTGAAATATGAAAATAAGCAGAAATTAAGAGAAATGAATGAAATAATTCTATGTGGAATAGATTAAGGTAAAGGAAACTAAGAGATTAAACATCTAGGTAAAAGAGAAGAAAAAAGCATTATGAGCTTTATCAAAGAGTGTGAATTCATTTTCACAATGATTCATAGAGTTTACTTATCTTCTAAATCTTCTCATTTTAAAAACTGTGGTTAAACAAAGTGACACAAATTCTCCATTTTTATCATTTTAAGTGTACCGTGCAGAGATATATGTATATTCATATTGTTCTGAAACAGATCTCAGAGCCTTTTTATAATTTGAGACTCTGTGTCAATGAAACAACTTTAAACAAGGATCCCTTTTCCCATTTTTCTAGTTTGAGTTACTATCATATTCTTCCAGAAATAATTTATTGCATTCATATACTTCATCTAAATGGATTCCTACAGTACTTATCATTTTGTTACTGACTTTTTCATTTACTATAATATCCTCAGCTCATCCAGAGTCTTCCTTTTTTTTATTCAACAGGTTCTATCAAGATCATACAAATCCCTTTCATGATCACAGGATTCATGGGGACCTGAATCCCCTGGGGACCTACAAGTTTTCTCTCCAAACCTAATAAATTTAAAATATTTAGAATCATACCCTAGTTTCTGCCAAAGCATATGCCTATATACCTATGTCAGATGCAAAGTAAATTTTCAGTTCATCCATATATCTTAAAATATGTGTGGTTAGGACTGTACTTGTAAACAATAAATTATTAAGTTGCTGTTTATCGTTGCCTCACACTCACGCATTTCCTTTCTGGTCAGTGGTATCTCTCTTTAAAGTATTCAGAATCAAGGTATATTACACACAGGTACAAATTTTCTATGATAAATGTGATTATTATGTGCATCAGTAGTGTACTAACAGAATCATTTTTTTAAAAAAGTACTCAGAGGTCACTGAGCAACCAGCTCACCTCTTTGTAAGCAGCCATGGCTTGGGCAGGCAGCAGCCATCCCAGAGGGAGAACCACCCAGCATTTCCTGTGATCTGCACCATGTTGGAACTTAGAGCACTGGGAAACCAAGCAACAAGCCTGCCTCCCTGGTAAGCAACCATGACTTGGGCAAGTGGCGGCCACCTATGGGGGAGGACCAGCCAGCATCTCCTGAGACCCATGCCATGTTGGAACTTAAGGCATTGGGAATCCAAACAACCAGCTTGCCTCCCTGGTAAGCAGCTGTGGCTAGGGCAAGTGGCAGCCACCTCAGGGGGGAGAACCAGCCAGCGTCTCCTGAGACCCATGCCATGTTGGAACTCAGGGTTCTGGGAAACCAAGCAACCAGCTTGCCTTCCTGGTAAGCAGCCATGAACTTACCAGTGTGCAGGCTGACAATCAAAAATTCCATACCCCTGCATTAGCAGATGGGAGCCAGAGGTCTGAGCATCTCTTGGGAGGTTGATCATATGCAATGCAGCAAATAGGGTAGAATTCCCTCTACCATCTATTTGAAGGCAAATATTGTTATCACTCTTTTGCTTTGTTCTGATTAATTGTATTTCTCTATTCCATATTCTGTTTGATAAGTTGTATAATGTTCTGTATTTGATTTTGTTATACCTGATTGAAAGAACAACTGTTGTGAAGATAATAAGATACACTATGGCACCTATTACTGTTATCCCGGTAACCTCTTATGACGTTCTGTACCAGTTTCACTGCACTGTCTCAGTTGGCTGTGTTCTGCCCTGTTCTGTTGCATTTCACTACCTTCAAAATAATAAAATATAAATAAAATAAATAAAAATGTACTCAATGCTTCATTGTAATCTGCTTTGATATTTTCTGCCATCATGATGACTGTGTCTGAAATCCACCCAGGTATTTTGTATCCCCAAGATAATTTGTTTTTCATGTCTTTAGCTCATTATAAAATGATCAGAGTTACAAATCTCAGTGACATAGAGGGCACCAGAATTTTCAATTTGGTTTTGATCTTACCCATCTAAAGTGTGTTTCCTTGTGATGGACAAGGTGGAAATGGTAGAGTTTCATTTTGGGGGTTGCAAATACCATAATCATTCACTG
This sequence comes from Hydrochoerus hydrochaeris, assembly GCA_004027455.1. Lineage (NCBI taxonomy): Eukaryota > Metazoa > Chordata > Mammalia > Rodentia > Hydrochaeridae > Hydrochoerus > Hydrochoerus hydrochaeris. The sequence continues at coordinate 28,555 of PVLA01013353.1, forward strand.
CAGGTGATGAACCCTGAAACCAATGCCTAAAGATTATTTTAGAAGATACTGAGATGCTGAAGAGCAGGATTACTGACATTCTCTTTTTGAAGACACAACTTCATAAATATGAAGAATTTTCTCTCAAAAATACTTGCCTAGCTAATAACTTCATTCAATGTAATAGATCCTATGCCTCCAACTCTTTGGAAATACTCACTGTGTCCTGATTCCAACTCTGGTGGACCAAGGGAGGGTCGAGCCTCTCCATACTCAGCTAACTTCAGTGGCTTTGCTGTCACTTCCCAAGCCCATCATCCACAGCCTGGAGTAGCACATTCTCTGTCCTTCAGTTACTGGAGACCTGTGATCCTGGGATGAGAAGAGGAACAGTGAACTCCTGCTGTTCAGTATGGAAAACCAGATGAAATGGAGGGAACTGGGTGAGTAAGGGAGTGCATGGATGGAGACTGCCATGCTGCTAAGGCTGAAATATTCACTGATAAAAGGACACTGAGACTTTTGTGTGGCAAAGTAGAAGCACCCAATGCAATGGTACAACTCCTTCAATCCAAGAAATGTCTTTGTCTAACTGCACCATTAATTCTATCAAAAAATGAAGACTCAAAAATGCAAACTTAATTCTTCCTATTTACACTTGTGGCAGAACTGGGGACCAAAATCAAACCTCTAGACTCCTGATTGAGAAATTACAGATGCCATGAAAAATAACCTAAAAAAGAATAATAAAACATCAAAATTAAATGTAATTTCTGGGGTAAACAACACCACTCACAAACATTTTCAAAGTTTTTATTATTTGCACTAAATTGTTTAATCAAAAATAAATATAAAATGTGACACTAGGAACAAATCATAGACAGGATGAGATTATTTATTGCTCTATAATTTATATGCATATTCATTACTTTAGTGCTCTTCTGAAAGAACATAGCAATGGTAAAACACTGAAAGTAATCTTTGTTATCACATTTTCCTGCCTCTAAATGTTTACTTTCCTCAAAAATCAATTAAAACTCTAAACTATTTTACACTAATTTTTTTTATAATTTCAGTTCATAATACTCAGGGCCAGGGGAGATTTGTAAGTTCTGTGAGTTACTGACTCAATAAAACAATTGGAAAAACACAAATCACTAATATAATAGCTATTCCTTGTGGCATGCTCAGTGGTGGTCTTCCACCCACGATTCACCATCCAATCAACTACTACTAGAATGTTATAGTAAATTAAATTCCAAAAACTGTAGCTTACATTCACAACATATTTTCCAGATGACTATATACTAACACTTGAAAATTCAGAAACTATAAATTTACACTCTTCATGAAAAAAGAGCCCCAAAACATAAAATTTCACTGACTGTCCTTTGTATGTTACAGCAGAGCTGTGAGTGTCTTGGTCTTGGGAATCTCTCATTTTCAAAACTATCATGCCCTTATTCTGTGACCATGGGAAATTTTTAAATTTCGAACCTCATTTTCCTTATTTGTGGAAGGACATAATAGCTCCCTTCTCTCTTGCAAGATGTGAGTACTAGTAAAATGAAAGATGTGACACATAACCAAACAGAGTCTAATGCATTCTCAAGGCATATAGCTCATGTATATTAAGGGTCAGGAAACTATATGTTCTTGTTCTCACTTCCAACTGTTTCTTTATATGAATACAAATATAGGTTAGATAGAGCTGCACATCTGAGTACATTCCTATGAACTTACTAAGTACAGCTAGGCTTAAGTTAGGTTTCATGTTTATTATACTGGTGTCCAGAGCTTTGAAAGGCTTCATCATCAATATTTCCCACAGAATAGTTTTACTTTTAAATGTGGGCACAAATTCACTGAGCGGGGCCTGCTTTGGAGGAGTCTTAGCTCTAAGAATAAGTCTAGCTGTGCCATTTTCCCACTTTTCCACTATATCCACAGCTAAAAATGTATATAAATTTAGATAAAACCTCTTGAAGATTTTTGTTTCCACCTCAGGTAATGCTGGAAATTTATATCTGCATAAGGAAGGGGGCATCATGGAATCTTGAAAAGTAGTATTCATTTTATTTAAAAAACTTGTATAAACTTGAATTATAATGAGAGGCAAAACTACAAATACATGCATCTCAGGAAACAAGATTTTGCTCTCAAAAGGCAGATGATGTACCTAACAGTATACAATGCATATCTTGTTTTCAAACTACCATTTCCAATATCCACTTAACATTCTTTTTAAATATCTACTTTATTAAAACATTAAGTGTACATATTAATAGTACACGTTGAAATATTTCTATAGATGCTACAGCATGTGTTGATCATAGTCACCCATCACTAAACATTGTTTAAACATAGTTATTGTCATATACAAATGGAAAATGTGAAGAGCACTTGTTTACACACATCAAATAATCAATAACAGATGCAAATGATCAGTTAAAGTCAAAGAAGTCCTAATACTATATATTTCTCTTTTTATTTCATATATCTTTTCATATATATCTTTTTATTTCATTATTTGATTAAAATTTACTAAAAACCTAGTCTCTGTTAGGTGCTTAGAAAGACAATACCTATCCAATATTTAAATACATATCCCATAGACACAGTATGTTCAGTGTCACAGAAGTGTCACAAACTCAGTAATTCCTGAATTAAATACAATGAAATAAATACAGCTGTGATTGGACAAAACAAAATGGAAAATATGACATTAAACTTGGGTTTGCCAAATGCAAAGTATTGCAGTGCTAAAAGAGAATTTGAGGAATCATTTCAAGAAAAAAATATACTATGTAGCAGAAATGAAAGGTAAACTCCAAGCACTCTGATATAATGGAGAAGGGTGCAGGTAATCTCAAAAAAGAAATTGTTTATGGTAATAATTGAAAATAAGATGAAAAAGAAAAATGAGACTAGTTTTTCCTGATCTTAGACATTATGGTGAATAAACAGTTACTTTATTAAGGGACATAAAAATGCAGCAGAAAGGAATTAATGATAAAAACAGTGTTCAAGACTATTATTCATTTATCAATGTGACAGACTAAGAAAAGGACAAAAAAGAGAACACCAATTAACACAGCAATAAGAGTAATCTGAACTAAAGAAAGTCTTTGTCATGTTGCTAAGACTGTCTCTATCCTTATGGCAGAGAAACTTCATTCCTCTGATTTTTAAATTGTTTTCTCTGCTTACCTACCTGTTTTGCCGAGTGAACTAAGAATAGCATCACTAAATATTCAAGTGTGATCTGCTCCAGAATAATAACCAGTCCTGTGCAAGATTATTACAGCACACACAAATATCTCAGTACACAGTGCCAAACTAAGAGTAGAAACTAACTACAGCTCTGGAGAGAAGTGACTAAATGATGCTATCTAGAACTGGGATTGCCAGATTGAGAGACTCAAATAATATGCCCTGGACATTATCCTCATGATTGTTTTGGTTTTCCTATGGTAGCAAAATACCAAAGCTGTTAATAACAAGAAATCAGAGATTTGTAAATTTCTGCTGACCAGAAGACTCCTTGTCATTTCCCAGAATGGTTTTGAGTGTTAGAAAGTTTTATTTTGTTTATTTTGTTATAGTTTCTTTTTCTTTTGTTTCCTTCTTCCTAGTAACTGACAAATAAAAATTACATGTATTTAAGATTTATAATCTGATATTATGATATATGTATATGCTTTAAGTGACTAACTCAATCTACTAATAAATTAATCATCTGACATTATTTTGTGACAAGAATATTTATGATTTACACACTTAGCAATTTTCAACTTTCCATTACAGTATAATTAATAGTAAGCATGCTGTACAAGCTGTTCTCCAGAATTTATTAATTCTATTTAACTGAAACTTTACACCCTTTGACTCATCTTACTCTACCAGCACCCAAGCTCCTGTCAACCACCATTCAACTCTCTTTTTATGAGCTTGACATATTTAAAGTTTTCATGTACCTGAGATAATGCAACATTTGTCTTTCTATTCTTGGCTCATTTCATTTAGCATAATGTCCTCCAGGTTCATCCAAATATGGCATGATCTTATTAATATAAAGGCATAAATCTTTACCAAAAAGTTTTAGAACTAATAAGTGAATTTAGCACATTTGCAGATAAAAAAAATTAGCATTTAACTTTTGGTGGCATCTCTATTAATTAACAATAAACTATCTAAAAAAACTCACAAATCAAATAAACAATATCAATCATAACACTATCCAAAAAATCCAAAATACCTAGAAGTAAACATAGAAAAGGAGAAAGGGGAGAGAATCACTCATACTATTTCTATCCATTCATCAGCTATTGTAAAATAAGGTTGTTTCCACATGTTCACTATTATGAAAAATACTGCAATTAACTTGAGAATAGCATAGATATTCTTTTTCATAAATGCATATATACTATATTTTTAATCTATTCATATATATATAATCTTTCATGTCTTGATGATGAGAAATATTATTAAAACAAGCATAGAAGTGCATATATCTCAACATATCCAGAAGTGGAATTAATAGACCACATGGTAATTCTAATTCACATTTTTTGAAGAATATCTGTACTGCTCCTTTCTTTTCATCTTTTTAAATTTTATTTTTATTTATTAGCACATAGTAATACTACATAATTTTTACATCCTTGGGGGAGTCAGTATATATACCTAATATATCTTAATTTCTTATTTCATCCTTTCTATCACCTCTTTCCTCTGTTCCAGCACTTGATCCACTTCCACTTTAAAAGGATCTATCTGTCTATTTCTTATTCTCCATCTTTTATTTTGGTCTTTATTTATATATTTTGGATTTTTTATGCTAGAAAGATCTTGTGACATTTAAGCTTGTTTGCCTGATTTATTTTACTTAACATTATGGTATCAAGGAGCACCAATTTTCCTACAAATAACTCAGTTAACCTTCCTTTATGGAACAGTAATACTGGATTGTGGGTGTTCTCTTTACAATGCATCTATTAGTGGACATATATGTTGTTTCCAAGACATAGCTATTATGAATTATACTGCCATAAACATACACAGCTTCAGTCAGAGGAGCTCCACAGCTGGTTGGTGTGTTAGCCACCCCTCTACCCCACCTGGAGAAGCTCTGCAGCTGGCACTATGAGGGTATTCATAATCCCAAACACCCACCATTTGCTTTCTCTTCTTTGCCCTTTTCTCTTCAAACCCCCCAAACCCTAGTCTCAAAAACTTCACTTACTTTATTGCCTACAGATTTTAGCTTAGATGCTTATCTAGCAGTTAAGAATTTAAATAGCGGCTGAACTTTGGTCCAATTCTCAAAAAGCCTTCTTTCCCTTAATTGGCTATAAAACTATAGAAAGAGAAACAGTTTTATCTCATGGTGACCAAACTGCCAGATGCTAACATCCTCTGTGTTGATTAACCAGATATGTAAGAAGGTCTTGTAACATTTCAAAGCAATAATGGCTTAAAAGTGGCATGGATGGCAACCCTATGGCTTTGTGAACTCATACATGAATATACAAAGAAACAGAACAAAGGATCAAGGCCAGAAGCTTTAACAGCCTAAGCCTTTGCTCCTCACTGCAGCTCATAAAATACAGCTCACTTATTTATTGACTCTCAGTTTCTCATGGGTAACATTCTCACGTGTGCTATCACAGCAGGAGCATCAGCTATCCCTCCCCCCAGGAACTAATTTCAAAAACTACATTCTGTGGCAGCAAAAACAGATACCTAAGAAAATTTTCTTCAATTTCCTCCACTGATGTACAGTGTCTACAGTTTTTAACCAGTCTTATTAAGCACCATGCCATCAAATTGATATAGGGGGATGAAACTCCCAACTTACTATATCTGATATGAGTTCATGTTCTCTAAAATCAAAGAGTGAATTTTTAGAACAATGGAGGTTAAAAGTAGAATATATTTATTTAGAGAAAGAAAGCTTCTGTCTGAGAGAGAGAGACAGAAGGGGTCTCAAGCGGGTTGCTAAGGACACTGTCTTTTCCAGGAACTTTTATAGAGTAAAATCATGGAGTGAGGTGGGTTTAAGGTGGGGAAACCTGGTAACTCACAAGGCAGAAGAGCATATGTGGGACAGAACTATGGTTAGCCAATAAGATTAATGGTTCAGATAAAATTGATTAAATTGGGGACAAATGGGGAAGCAAGTCATATAAAAAGTGGGCATTTTAGAGAACCTTGACTCCTAAGACTTCTAAGGGGGTTGGAATGTCAACTTCAGGCTTCCTCAGGATGATAGGGAACTATTTATTTATCTATCAGTTCTTGGGATGTGGATGCATTTGTTTGATTCTTTGTCTTGAGGTCTGGACCAAAACAGGAGGTGTCTGTCTCCCCTACAGTTGCAAAGAATCTGGGCTTCTGCACTGGCTCCATCAAGGACCCAGCCCTATCTCACTGCCTATAATATTTCTAACTAACTCAGCTGCCTGCAACAAAATGTTATTTTGAAACATATATTATTTATATATATTATAATATACATAATTACATTGATTATAATTAAAAGATTAAGTTTTGTACATCAAAAACAAAAATTTTTCTAAAATATTAAAATATTCTTAGCTATACTTTTTTTTTCATAGTAGTGATCAAACACATGACCTTGTGTTTGCCAGGCAGGCACTTGGGCCACTGAGCTAATTCCCCAGCCCACAGCTATACTTTTAAAATGATTAAAACCACAGGTTTTATTTTTTTCTAAGACACTTTCTTTTATTTTTCCATTGTTAGGCTTTTGGTTTCCTACAAAACTAAGTTTTATGAGTTAAAGATTATTTAATGTTGAGTTGTAAAATGTTTTCAATAATCAACTTTCAATTGATTACATAAATAGCTCAGTTAAGAACACACCTTATATATCAGGGACTAGAGATGCATATATATACAAAGACAATATTTGTTGTGAATCTAAGCTTTAAAGTTAAGTTTATAAAATACAAAATAACTGTAAGTGCTTTCATTTAATGTAAATTACATTTAGACACCATGGTTAAATAAAATTATAAAAACTTGTAACATCTCTTTAAATTTGGCCCTGTCATTTAAAAATTAGTCTACATCTATTAGCTTTAATTATATCAGCATTCTGTTGCTGTATGAGATACTTTTCAATATTAGATAAGTCTATACAGCATATGGTCAGTAGCAGAGTTTCTTAAACTTCTAAAATGTCTAAAGATTTTTCAGTGTACGTACACCAGGTAAAACTATTAAAGGCTATATAGCCATGATGTTAGTTATTGTTAACCTCATGGTATATTACATAAATTTGTGTGTCCCAGGTCTACAAACCTTCTAAGATTCAAAACTTTAGAACAACTGATTATACTGATGACCTCCAGACTAAAATTGCTTATATGGACCTTTTCAGGTTTATATTTATGTGATTATTATACAACTACATTATGTTAGCTAGATATACTTAAGCATTATATCATCCACATATTGTCACTCTAATGATTATGTAGTACTCAGACAATAATTTAACCTGATGTGCCACCATCTTGTTCTGTATGTGCCATTTTAAAATAAGTTTCTGCTAAGTTTCTGTTTCTTGCATAAGTTTCTGTTTCTTGCTCAAAGAGATAAGTTTCCTTTTCCCCAAACTGATGCTCACTCGTGAACAACCAATCAGCTCTTCCTCTCCTATGACCTCGCCCTCCCCATACTCACTATAAAGACAACCTCCCTTAGTTGTGAGGCAGGCAGCCTCAGGATCGATCCATAGAGACCGCATTGCCAGGCTTGGCAATAAAACTCCTTTGCCCTTGATCAATTGGCTTCTTGGTTTTCAATTTTGTAAGTGAGCTATTACATTTGGGGGCCCTTCTGGGATGGAGGCTTAGTCCCCACTGACCCAAATTGAATTATTTTGTTCATCTGGACCTTCAATTGTAACTATTTTGTTCCTTCCGGAGGGTTTTGATGGCGTGCCATACCTAGGTTCAAATTAGGAGAGGGGACACCCTCTGTTTGGGAGTTGAGTTGAGCAGCGAAAGGCCAGAACAGTTGGTTTATGAGATACTTTTCAATATTAGATAAGTATATACAGCATATGGTCAGTAGCAGAGTTTCTTAAACTTCTAAAATGTCTAAAGAACACAAGGTATTTGTGTTCTGCCTCTCCACCCTGACCCGCTCTGTTTCTTTTTGAGCCCTCTGGTCGATCTAAAATCTAGCAATCTAAAATCTAAAATTGAGGCAAGGAGTTCTTTTTTTGACTGCAGTCTGTTGTTTGTTGTTTGTCGCTAGTCCCTTGTGTCGCTAGTCCCTTGTTTGTTGTCTATTGGTCACCGTTGCTTGTTCCTTAACCTTTTTACTTTTAGGAGAATAAATCATGGGACAGACCAATGCCAAGGAACCACCCACTACCCTGGCCCTGATTCTTGACCATTTCAAAGACTTCAAAAGATGTGCCATTGGCTATGCGTAAAATGTATATAAAGGGAGATTAATGATTTTTATCACACAGGAATGGCCAGCAGGGACCAGAGGGGTCTGGCCCTCACCTGAATCCTTTGATATGGCCACAGCCCAAGCAGTCCACCAGTATGTCTTCAGACCCCCGGCATATCCTGACCAAGTTGTCTACATTCAGATCTGGATAGACATTATCTATGAATCTCCACCCTGGATTACACTTCCGCGGGGAGAATTCATAGCTGCTCTCAAACCAAAAGTAAAACCAAACCAGGAACCTACAGAGCCTCCTCTGATCCTCGCATCAGAAGAAGACCCCCTTGATCAGCTTCTGTCCCCCTTTCTGCTTCCCCCATACCCAGCTTCCCCCTCACAACTTCTCCCCTATTCCACTACCTCCTCCCCTCCACCCAGTCTGGTCTACCACGCAGCCACCCCAGAGTAG